>SEYY01000354.1:71904-127570 GCA_009176605.1 Armadillidium nasatum
ATATATATATATTATATATATATATATATATATATATATATATATATATATATATATATATAATAACCCGCATCCGCATCCGAACTTTTCGAAAATTCAAAAATCTGCATCCGCACTTTCCGAAAATTCAACATCCGCATCCGCATCCGCACTTTCGAAAATTCAACATCCGCATCCGCACTTCTCCAAAATTCAACATCCGCATCCGCATCCGCATCCGCAAATTGGAAAATATGACATATGATCCATCACTAATATATATATATATATATATATATATATATATATATATATATATATATATATATATATATATATATATATATATATATATATATATATATATATATATATTGTATTAGGAAACCACTCATTCCACTCTTCACATGCACATTTCAGCATCTTTGTACACTTATATAAAGGAATTGACACTCCTTTATTCACACAGCTAACCTCTTATCCTTGACAGAAACTCAGTTATTTGAGCGATCTGATAGCAAACCATTTTCTGTTTCCTCTTACTGTCTCTATCTTCAATTTTCAACCAAAGTAGGTTGTTATGCATATGTGCATTACGATTTTGTTTACTCTCGTGTCTCTAATCTGGAGTCTTCCTAATTTTTCACCTTGTGGCTAAAGCTCTCTTGCCATTCTACGTCTAAATTCATTTGTTCTGTTTGTCTCCTAATTTACTGACAATCCTAAATTTTTTGACTATCTAAACCCCAAAACAGAGAACATTCTCTCTTTTTCTCCTTTCTCAAAATTTTCATATTAAATGATTTCAATGTTCACCGCCGCCAATGACTATCTTGTGGTTTTCATGATACAGCCGGTTAACGATCTTGAGTAGTGGGTGCAGCTCCCTACTAGTATCCCTGATCGTCTTGGAGATAAACCCAACATTCTAGACCTTTTTTTTTAATAATTTTTAATCTTCTCCCTGTACTGCTAACTATATCCTCCCATGGGTTCTTTCATTCGTTTCTTATATCTGTATCACCTTCTATTTTTTCAAGTCTTACGCACGAAAGACTCCTGCGTATTTTGAGGAAATGTTTGTGACATTTCAGTGCTCAAGCAGGTTGGACTTTTAGTCGCACTTCTTTGATTTCCTGCGGAATAATTACTGCTTCCGTGGGAGGGGTCCTTATGCTTGTTTAGAGCGTGTTACCGAGGTGATTTACTTTGGCATAGAGACTACGTTCTATAATTTTACCCTTCTACTAAACCTTACAAACCTTGGTTTAAATCTGCTTATTCTCGTGCTATTTGCCGCAGGGATGTTGCCTTCAGGAATTACCGTTGTTTTGAAACTTCAGAAAATCGTGCGTTTTATATTTCATCTCGAAATATTGCAAAATCTGTTCTTGTTGTTTGTAACACCAAAAACTCATTTTCTAATACAAAATGCAATCATTTTTCTGGATCTTCTTCCTCTCATTCAGACAGTTTACAACAAATGTCAACTCAAACTTTGCCTCTTCCTCTTCCCTCCACTAGTATTTTCTTTCAGCACAATTGCCGTTTTACCTTCTTCAAAAACTGAACATTTTGCTCCGAAATTTGCCACTAATTCAACTTTAGATGATTTCGGAGCTATACCTCTTCCTTCAACCCTCCACTCCTTCCAACTCATTTATGTCTAAAAGTGTAATTTCTTCTAAACAAAAAAAGTTCATTTTTGCTCTCTCTCAGCTTTACACTAAGAAGACATGCGGTACTGATGATATCTCTCCTGTGGTTCTCAAAAGTTGTGCTTTTTAGCTTGCATCCTACTTTGGCAAAATATTTCGTCTGTCTTTCTACTTTAACCTACCCTTCTCACTGGAAAAATGCTCAACATGTGCTGAAAAAGGGGGTTTCTCTAACCCTTCAGCTACCGTCCCATTTCTTCAACCACCATTCTTTCCAAAGTTTCTTGTTAAGAGTTGGAAAGATCTCAAATCTTCTAATCTGATCGCCAGTATGACTATCGTAAAAAAAGTTCTACTGGTGATTTCTTTCCCTTCTCTCTGACTCTTGGTCCTCTTCTCTTTGGTATTTCAGTAAATCTTTTGGTGTCGCGCTTGGCATATCGAAAGTCTCCGATAGAATGTTGCACAAATCTTTGATTTTTAAATTTCCCTCTTTCGTAATTTATCCTTACTTGATTTTCTTTCTGGTTGTTCTGTAGCAGCTGTTGTAGACTGCCGCAGCTCTTCTCTACATCTATTGATAGTGGTGTTCCTCATAGATATGTCCTATCTCCAACTCGTTTTCTAGTTTTAATTAAAGACCTCAATTTCTTAATTATGTATCCACTCTTTGCTGATGACTTCACCTTTCATTACTTCTTCCAATTTGAAAGACGCCACTCCCAACAGCAGGTAATTGACGCAAGAATGGTGGCCTTGGAGCAACTGACCTCTGACCTTTCTCGTATTTCAATCTGGGGCAGAGAGAATAAGGTTGTTTTTAATGACTCAAAAATTTAGCTCCTCCATCTCTCTACTGTATTCGACACAACTATGACATCTTCGAAAACACACAACTTAAACCTTCGTCCGTCCTTAATTTTCTCGTGTTTATTTTTTCGTGATCTTTCTTATAAGGAACACATTATTTCTCTTTCAAAACAAGCTTTCAATAAGTTGGGTGTTCTGAGTCGCCTTCATAATTTTTTCACACCACCCAAGTTTCTTGCTCTTTATAGAGGTGTTGTTCGCCTCTTTATGAAGTATGCGTCACACCTGAGAAGATCCACTCATGCAGCTTTTCCTTTAAAAGGTCGAGTCCAGGACTTTTCGTCTTAACTTACACTTTCACTAATTCTGCCAGTCAAATTGTTGTGTCATTCTCTCTGGGCTTTCTCTATTACAATGGACATTGCTCTTCTGAACTCTCGTCACATACCTCATCCACTGAGAAGGGCTCCAGCTGCACGCTTTTCTACACAGTTTCCATCTTTCTCTGTCCAACTATCAGCCAACAGACCTAACAGGTATGCTCAATTTTACATATATATATATATATATATATATATATATATATATATATATATATATATATATATATATATATATATATATATATATATATATATATATATATATATATATATATATATATATTTTTTTTTTTTTTAAATGTTAAAATCTTGAACATACTCCCTTTATCTATTTTCCCAACTTCCTTTGACTTGCGCACTTTCAAACTCCATCATGTATCGAGACACGTCGGCCATCAACTGGCTATGATTTTGACTTTCCTCCAACTTTGGTGGAATTTGACTAGGTTTCCGGTATTTCTCCAACTGGGATTCAATTTGGTAGAGTTCCAGCCTTTGTCCACCAGTGGAGGAGGTGGAAGAATTCAAATATATGATAATGTTGGTGAGATGGAAAGGGTAAATAAAAAAGTGGTGGAAGGAATGAAAGTGATTGGTGGATTTATGGAAGTATGGCAGAAAGGGAGAACGTCAAAGGAAATTAAGGTTCAAATGTTTGAGTGTATGTGTTTGCCATCTGTAATGTATGGATGTGAAACATAGATGATGAACGCTCAGGTGCGGAAAAGACGAACGTATTTGAGATGAAGAGATTGAGAGCGATATGTGGTTTGAGAAGGGTAGATAAGATCAGAAACAATAGAATAAGGGAGATATGTGGATGAAGAATGGTAATGGTTGATAGAGCAGAGGAGGGTGTACTAAGGTGGTTTGGGCATATGTGTAGAATGCTTATATCTGAGGTTGAGGGAGGTGAGGGAGAGGAAGGCCATAAATGGAGATGGATGGATGGAGTGTAAGGAAATTTTGGGTGGAAGGGGTTTGAATTTAGAAGATGGCAGGAGAGTTACGGAGGACAGAAGGAGATGGAGGGCTGTGGTGAAAGGTGAGGTGTTGTATGTATGCGTGTGAAGGAATTATGGCGGACACCACCCCACGAGAGTGGGAAAGGTTGAAAGCGAAATTATATATATATATATATATATATATATATATATATATATATATATATATATATATATATATATATATATATATATATATATATATATATATATATATATATATATATATATATATATATATATATATATATATAAGGGGGTGGAGCAATACCAAAATTTTTACCGATACCAATACCAAGACTTTCAAATTCACCGATACCGATACCGATACCAATTTTTAAATGTTAAGAAATATATATATATATATATATATATATATATATATATATATATATATATATATATATATATATATATATATATATATATATATATATATATGTTACCATCACTCACGGGCGTAGCCTTTTTCAAGGAGGGAGCACAATTAAATTATTTAAAATAAAAAAAAAAAAACCAATTCCGAACCTAAAAGTAGATCCCTCAGGTAGACGAAGACAGAGGATTTAGAGAGAGTTTTTTTAAATATATTCAGCAGGGAAAACAGAAGATAGGGAGTTCTACAGAACAGAGGTAGCTGTAAAGGAGGAGGAACCACAATGTAAAAGCCTTGAATTCACAATGCTCACTCAAAGTTCTTGTGCAAGCAAGGCACCCTTTGTGCTGCGACGGCGACGCAATGGTGGTGGAATGCGAGAGGTCAACTCCCTGGAGCACATAGGTACTACCTCGTTGTACCTATAGAAAAGAGATAGTGAACCAACGTCACCTTGCAGAGAAAGAGGGTCAAGTGATTTTCAAAGTTAGGGACAGCTTATTTGTCTTTTAGCCTTAGACTCAACCATATCCAAAAGAATTGTGGAACCTGAGTCGCCTCAAATGTTAGAAAAATACTCCATGCAAGGACGGATAAGACCCTCATATATTTGGAGAATCTGTTTAGAAGAAAAAATTCCAGCAATCTAAACAGAACTCTCAATTTTTTAGAGGCAACCTTAGCAACCTTTGTGATATGATATTTCCAAAATAATTTATTGTTTATATTCAGACCAAGAATATTTGTTATTCACAGGTGAGACCGGAGAGCTGTCAAAAGAGATAGGAAAGCTGGGAGGAGTTCTTGAGAGAGATTTGAAGTAGAGTTTTCAAAGAATTGAATTTCACAAGGTGCGGTAGGCCACCGGGAAATCCCATCCATATCGGAGAGATTGGAATCGGAAAGATGAAGACGAGAAGCAACTCTAGAAGCAAAAGAGGGAGCAGATTTGAAATGCGTAGAAGAATGGAGGAGTTGACTCGTCGGTATAAGAAAGAACAGAGTTAGATGTACAGCTGAGGAGGTCGTTGATGAAAAGTGAGAATAAAGTAGGAGATAAAACAAAACCCTGAGGAACACCACAATTATATATATATATATATATATATATATATATATATATATATATATATATATATATATATATATATATATATATATATATATATATATATATATATATATATATATATATATATATATATATATATATATATATATATATATATATATATATATATATATATATATATATATATATATATATATATATATATATATATATATATATATATATATATATATATATATATATATATATGGATGGAGTGAAGTATCGGTATCGGTATCGGCAAAATTTTTGGATAAGAGTAAAGTATCGGTAGTAGTATCGGCAAGTATCGGCATATTTTTAGGTATCGGGTATCGGGTAATTTTTAGGTATCGGTATCGGTAAAAATTTTGGTATCGCTCCATCCCTAATATATATATATATATATATATATATATATATAATATATATATATATATATATATATATATATATATATATATATATATATATATATATATATATATATATATATATATATATATATATATATATCCTCTGGTAGGCAAAGCCCAGAGGCCTACCAATATCCACCATAGTTGGGGAACAGCTGGAAATCTGTTTTCTAATGGCTGCAGTAACCCGATAAACGTTGTTTATAAGTGTGCAAGTCAAAGGAAGCTGGGAAAGCAGATAATGGGAGTGTGTTGCAGACTCTACCAGTAGAGTACATTTAAGATTGAGCATAGTGGTTAAGCCTGAGGTCGGAAAGTTGGACAGAGAAAGGATGAGACTATGTAGAAAGTCGTGACACATGAGCCCATCTCAGTGGAGGAGGTATGCGACGAGAGTGTTCAGAAGGGCAGTGTCCGTTGAAATAGCTGTAATATTGAGAGAGTGACGCAACAATTCGACTTTAAGAAAGAGATTGGAGAGAATTAGTAAGAACAGGAGAGTTGTATGTGTGGAACCACCCCAGGTGTGAGGCATACTCCATACAGGGGAGAACAGCACCTCTATAAAGAGCAAGCAACTGGGATGTCGTAAAAAAAATCCTTAAGGTGCCTCAGAACACCCAACCTCTTAGAAACGTTTAGAAAGAGAAGTAATGAGATCTTTCCAAGAAAGATCACGAGAAAAAGAAACACCGAGAATATTGAGGACATATTAAGGTTTAAGTTGAGTATTTTCGAAGAAGATGTCAAAGTTGTGTGGACGATTGTGTCGAGTAGAAAGATTAAGAAATTGAGTTTTGGAGGCATTGGAAACGGCCATGTTTTCTCTGCCCCAATTTGAAATAGAGAAAGATCAGAGGTCAGCTACTCCAATCCATACATCTTGAATCTATTACTGCTGTTGGGATGGGCGTCTTTCAAATTGAAAGGAGTAACGAAGGGTGGAGTCATCGGCATTGGAGTGTATAGGAAACGAAATAATAGAGAGGAGATCATTGATGAAAATTAGAAAGAGTTGTAGATAGGACAGATCCTTAAAGAGCACCACTATTTGTAGATTTATAGAAAGAACTGTGACCATCTACAACAGCTGCTATAGAACAGCTGGAAAGAAAATTAATGAATAAAGAAAAGGATATATTTTTGTTTTTAAAATCAAAGCTTTGTGCCAGACTCTATCGAAGGCTTTCGATATGTCTAGCGCCATAGCAAAAGACTCACCGAAACCGCGAAGAGCGGAGGACTAAGAGTTAGAAAGTAGGAAAAGGAGATCTCTAGTAGAACGTTCTTTACGAAAGCCATACTGGCTATCAGAGATAAGATCAGAAGAATTAAGGTGCTTCCAAATCGTCCTGTTAAGGATAGATTCGAAAACTTTAGAAAGAACTTAGGTTAATAAAAATAGGACGTTAGTTAGAGGGTTGAGAGGGGTCCCCTTCTTCGGCACAGTCTGAATGAACTCACGTTTCCAGCATGAAGGGAAGGTCGAAGTGAAGAGACAAAGTCGAAATAGTTTACCAAGGCAGTGTGCAAGCTCGGAAGTACAAGTTTTGAGAACCGCAGGAGGAATACCGTCAGGACCATATGCCTTCTTAGTGCTCAGAGATAGCAGAAATTACATCTTTAGAAGAAATTACAATGCTAGGCATAACTGAGTTGGAGGGGGTTGAAGGAGGAGGAATAGCTCCGGAATCGTCAAAGGTAGAGTTAGAGGCAAAAGTTTGAGCGATGGGTTCAGCTTTAGTAGAAGGTAAAATGGCAGTTGTACCATCGAAGAAACGAGAGGAGCGAAAGAGGAGAAAGTTAGAGTTGACATTTTTTGCAAAATGCCAGAAGGGCGAGAGGAAAAGGAATCAGAAAGATTATTGCATTTGCGGCAGAGATAAGAGTTTTCGGAATCTCGAATTTTGCACGATTCCTTGATAAAATATAAGTTGAATGAGTTTCAGAAGTTTGAAGACTACAGTAATATCTGAATGAGGCATCCCTGCAGCTTATATCGCGAAAACAAGTATACTTAAACCAAGGTTTGTTAGGTTTAGTAGAAGGGAAAGAATATGGAATGTACGCCTCCATGCCAGAGAGAATCACATCAGTTATGCTCTCTGTACACTCACAGGAACCCCTCCCACGAAAGCAGTAATCATTACATGGAAATCAGTGAAGTACAACCGCAAGTCAAACCATTTAGCAGCACCGAAGTGCCAGAAACGTCTCTTCACTGAAGGCGAGTGCCGTTATTGCAGAAGACTTGAAGAGACAGAATAAGATACGGATATAAGAAGGTGATTGGATGAGCCCAGAGGAGGAAAAAGTTTAACAGTATATGAGGTTAAAAAAAGTTAAAGTATATTGGGCTCATCACTATTACGTTCAGGGATACGGGTAGGGAGGTGCACCAACTGCTCATGGTTATTCTGGATAGAAAAGTCTGAGACGAGTTCACCGGCTGGATCACGGGAACTAGATAAAAGCCATTGGCGGTGTTGAACATTGAAATCACGTAAAATGATGATTTTGAAGAAAGAAGAAGAAGAAAGAATGTGCTCTATTTTGGAGTTTAAATAGTCGAAGAATTTTTTATAGTCAGTAGAATTAGGAGATAAATAGACAGAACAAATAAATTTAGTAGTAGAATTGCAAGAGAGCTTAAGCCATAAAGTTGAGAATTCAATAGACCCCATATCAGAGACACGAGAGCAAATAACATTGTTGCGAACGTATGCGCAACATCCGCCTTTGGCTGAAAATTGAGGATAGAGACAGTAGGGGGTAACTATATTCTTCTACTCATTTCAAATCTGCTTCCTCTTTTGCTTCTAGAGTTGCTTCTCGTCTTCAACTTTCCAATTCTATTCTTCCCGATCTGGATGGGATTCCCCGGTGGGGTCATAGCAACCTTGTGAAATTCAACTCTTTAAAAACTCAACTTCTTCACACTTCCTCTCAAAAACACCTCCTAACTTTCCTATCCTCTTCGAAGGCTCTCCCGTCTCACCTGTAAATAACATTAACATTCTTGGTCTAAACATAAACAACAAACTGTCTTGCAAACCACATATCACAATGGTTGAAAAAGCGGCCTCTAAGAAGCTGGGAATTCTGTTCAGATTGCTTAAAAATTTTTCTTCTGAGCAGTTACTTCAAATATATAAGGGTCTTATTCGTCCTTGTATGGAGTACTGTTGTCACATTTGGGGGGGGGCTCCGGCTTCTCCTCTCTTCTGGATAGGGTTGAATCAAATGCTAAAAGATTTATAAACTGTCCCCTACTTTCAAACTTTCTTGACCCCCTATCTCTGCGACGTGACGTTGGCGCGCTCTCTCTTTTCTATAGGTACTACAATGGCAGGTGCTCGAGGGAATTGGCGTCTCTCGTTCCTCCACCGTTGCGTCTTCCTCGTTGCACAAGGGGTGCCCTGCTTTAGCTCCAATTTTGTGTAGACGTAGGAAATCCCAGGCTAGCCTGTTGTGGTCCCTCCTTCTTTCCATCTACCTCTATCCTGTGGAATTATCTACCATCATCTATTTTTCCTCCTGTATTTAATCTTCCACTTTTCAAGGCTTCCGTCTGCGCCCACCTGAGGGCTGCGTTAGGTGTGTGTGTTTGAATGAGTTTTCTCCCTGTATGTGTGCCCCCCTCCTTGAAAATTGCTCTGCCCGTGAGTTGTGGCGTTCTGTAAAAAAAAAAAAAAAAAAAAAAAAAAAAAAAAAAAACAATAAGGTTTGCTGTCAGCACACTCATATATTTGAGTTTCGGTTAAGAAAGATTCTTAGAAGAAAAGAGATAGTGTTCGACAAAGGGGGAATTAGAAAAAAGAACGCGAATGTTGCAGAAATTAATAAAGAAAAAAGAACACCGTGTGCCGGGGCAAGCCGAACGTGGGGTCTTGGCGGCACCATCCCCATCATCGGATGCCGCCAACTCTCAAGTGATGATGGGGTGAGGAGTGGATGAAGGGCATTCTTTGGATGCCGCCCCTCGAAGCATCTCCGAGGATGCTCTGAGTTTCACCATTTTTTTTTTTTTAGAAAGGCAATGTACGAGTAAGCGCTTGTAAATTTGTTGGAATATGAGAAGGCAGTCGGGGGAAGGAGAAGTGGGAAAATAGATACTCCAATATGTGGCGAGGGTGCACTAGAGACCCTCTGAGAAGGTGAAACGCGAAAAGGAACGAACCAAAGGGCAATGGAGTGAAACGGAATGGGTCTAGACCATACTGTCACTCCCCGGGTTATGCCCAATGGGAGGTACTTGCATCGCTTTTGACTGCGCTGGGTTCTCCCCTACATATATATATATATATATATATATATATATATATATATATATATATATATATATATATATATATATTATATAATATATATATATATATATATATATATATATATATTGTAAAATTTATGAAGAATTATAAGTTAACTTAGAGAAATGTACTATAATTATTTAAATGACAAAGAAAGACCTCACGTTCAGTTTACGAAAATGGAGGAAAAAGGAGTAAAAATGACGCGTTCTTAATAAACTTTGGTAATTATTTTTAAAATAAAAGGTATATATATATATATATATATATATATATATATATATATATATATATATATATATATATATATATATATATATATATATATATATATATATATATAAAATCTATCTTTGAATATATTTTTATTTCTGAAATCATTCTAATTTATTTTATTAACGTTGTAGAAGTTAATCGACCCGTTAAAAATACACGAAAAGGCATAATAAATTAGTCATCCATTATTTAACCAAAAATGTTTATATTATATTATAACTATATATATAATTTTATTAGGTACAATGAAGCAAAGAAAGAGTAATGTTCAATTTTATTAATAGTTAGTATTTATTATGTTTAAGTCTTAAAGTTGCGTCCTTAAAATTGATATCAATAGATTTCTGTGAAATAGCATATTTCGAGTTTTTATCTTATTATTTTATATATTAAATATATTTATTTTATATTTATATTATTATTATAAAGTGTTTTATCTATATTTTCTATTTTTGTCATTAAATTTATAATAGATGTTTTAGCTTTTATGTAATAAATTATTAAAAAGAGAAAAAAAGACGTCGAGATTTTGGTGATGCACTAAAAACAAGATGGCCTATTGTAAAATTTTGTGATTACAGTTAATTAGGTTTTAAATATTAATTAGCTTACAAACAAGTGCCGTGTATATTTATTTATATCTTTATAATATTATATTAATAATGTAAAGAGCATTTAATTATTAATAAAGTTAAAATAGTTTAAAAGACTTATGAAGGGCATAGAATTGAAAATCACATGTGAGCAAGCGGAAGAAAACAACGAAGTCACGTGATTCTAGAAGCCAAAGATGAAAACAGAAAATTGAAGAGATTTTAAAATAATTCAAATTCTAGAATATTTGAACCATCCGTCAAAACACAGTGATAAAAACTATATTAAAAGTTGTGCTATTTTACAAAGTTGTTATTTAAAAACATTTAAGGACAAATCTTTGCCTTAATTAATTAATATACAGCTGAAATGTAAAAGTGAATTAACTATATATTAGCTACCCTTCATATTTAAAATTATGCGTAACAAATAGAAGAATTTAAGTGAATAATTCTTTGAAGATCGTTCAGAGGAAGAGAGAAGATTTCACAATTACCCAATCGGAAGAAGAAAAGAAGATGTTTCGATTTCATCTCATGTTTAGATTTGGACTCATGGAATATAAAATATTCGAGACCTGTAGTAGGCCAAAACAGCTTGTAGTAAGCTACTTTAAAATCTGTTGTAGATTTTAAGACTGGAGTAGTCAAATTGTGTCGAGAGAGTTTGGTTTCTTCTGATGTAGTATCATTGGATATTTTGTAGGAGTTGCAGGATATTCATGGGAAATCATCCTAGAATAGACTATGGTCTTTTCGTTCTCTGAAATAGACATGTCAAATAGAATAGGAGATAGCATTGTAAAAGGTACATGTAGGATGTTCCTTTATTAAGTTAGAACCTAAACGATTCCAAAGATAGGCCATTAACATTTATTAATATATTACGCTACCATAACATCCTTTAATATATTATTGATTTTATGTCATTTGTAGATATTTATTCTAGTAAAATAATATAATGAAGTTGTGTTTTAATAGCCACGCTAGAGAGAGTCTGGTTTCACACATTATTTTTATTTAAAGGAAGTTGTAGTAGTTATTTAATATCGAAGAATACGAAATCTTTATATATATATATATATATATATATATATATATATATATATATATATATATATATATATATATATATATATATATATATATATATATATATATATATATATATATATATATATACCTTTTATACCATTTATAATGTTACTAATAATTAAAATAAAAATAAAAAAAAAAAGAAAACAAAAAAAAACAAAATAAGTAATGGCGTGAAAATAAATTGAAAAGCAGTTTTATACATTTCAAAAAATAAATTTTTTGTGGAAAGCAACATATCAATGTTCTGGAAACAAACTTATCGGTAAGCGACGTTTCAAAATATTACTTAATATTAATAAAAAATTACATAATTTAATTAATTAAGGAATAAAATAAATGAACATTTAAGAATTACAAGTTGATATATATTATACAAAGATTTAACTGTCCTAATTTGACCAAAATCGGATCTGCAGTTACAGATATAAAGAATATAAGCCAAAAAAATGTAATTAACGGTTAATTAGTAATTAATTAATTGGAAATTTAGAAAATCAAGAAAATGTTTCGTGATATTCGAAACTTTACAGTCAAAGAAACTGAACATTCCAAAAAATGTAAGCCAAAGGGATTAAGTTACTTAAAAAAATCTGGTATCGGTATCGGTCATTTTTAGCCAGAACCGATACCGAAACCGATACTTCACTCCATCCCTAATATATATATATATATATATATATATATATATATATATATATATATATATATATATATATATATATATATATATATATATATATATATATATATATATATATATATATATATATATATATATATAGTTTTTAGTAATACATGAATATTTTGATATTTAATAATTTGCTACTTCTGTTCTTACAGCTTAGTTTGGATTTTGTTTTATCCGAGTGTAAATAATGGATAGACTTACTTAGTTTACATTATGTTAAGGCACTGACCATATCAGTTGGATCAAGTACAGTTTAACTCAGCATTTTATTGTAAGCACCTTTCTGGAATTAATAATAATAATTGTTTTTGTTTTAGGAAATGTGAAGTCCCGTAACAGGAAGGATTTTTCTTGGTTATTAGATGTCCTCCGTTCATTTTTTCATGATAGTAACTTGGATATGGAAAGCCCTAGGGAAGAGATTAAAAAGAGCATTATTTATCTTGATCATAGTATCTTTCACCTGTGTAAATTGTTTATGGTAAGTTTTCATTGAATTTCCCGTAAGTATACCGTAAATACTATATTAGTATTTATTTATAAATAATGTATTAGGATATATACAATAGTTTTTGTTCAGGAATTTTTAATTACTTACCCTTTCACTTAGAACTACAGGGCTTTTTGGATCTGGTGTTCTTTAATATCTCCTAGTTGTAACTTTCCAGGGATCTTCCATATACACTCCCAGTTTATTGAGTTCATCCTTCACAATCTATATATCCACCTCTTTCTTCATCTTCCTGTACCTCTAAACCTCCTTTCTCTCTGCTATTCGTTATCCTTGTCTTTCTGTCTTGCTGCATCCACTGCACATTAAAAATTCTTCTAATTTATTTAAAATGCTTCATTCATTTATGTAAATATTTTATAGCTTTTCCAAACAGTCTCACCTCTGCCAATTACGTTCTGAGGGCTCTTCCACATTTTCTTTGTTTCCTGAGAAATGCAAATTTATGTATATCTTTTTCTTGGCTTTCTGTTTTCCTGCATCCTTGGACATTGCAAACTTTTGTAATTTATGTAAAAACTACATAGCTTCTCTAAACAATCTCATTCTCCATTGTTACTCCGAAAATTATTTTCCATTCTTTTTTTCCCATGTTTTCAATAACTCATCATGATCTATTGTCCATGATTTCACTACATATATCACCATATGGTTCTCTCTTCGTCCTGCTTATAATTCTGGATTATAGGTATACATAGGAACATAGGAAAATAGAGACAGTTAGAAGCCACAAGGGCCTATCGAGACTGTCCCAGTCCAAATGAATAATAACAATAACAATAATACTAATACATGCACAAAAGACTAGGTCTATCCCATCCCTAGTTATCAGTACATTCATGCAAAGATAAAAGTAAAACTAACCCCAATTATACATGCAATATTCATTGGAACATAGGAAAATAGAGACAGTTAGAAGTCACAAGGGCCTATCGAGACTGTCCCAGTCCAAACAAATAATAACAATAACAATACTAATACATGCACGAAAGACTAGGTCTATCCTATCCTAGTTATCAGTTCATTCATGCATAGTCATGCATAGATAAAAGTAAAACTAAACCCCATTACACATGCAATACTCAATGAACCATCACCCACTACAAAAACTGCCGTTAGGCTTAGTCATAGGTTGATCTGTTGATCCAAAAATTCATATATACCCGCCAATTTGGCTTAGTCAGATTATTCTATATAATACCCAAACCATCCATATATCTATCTAGCCCCTTTTTAAATTTGACAAGAGAATCACAGTCAACAATCTCTTGTGGCAAGTCATTCCAAAAATTAACAACTCTATTACTGAAAGAGTATTTTCTTAGATCGAGATGGCATGGCTTCTTTTTAATTTTCTTATTATGTCCTCTAGTTACTCTTCCATGGTCCACTATGAAGTATTTTTCAATCTCTGTATTACTGTCAGATGCAAATATTTTGTAAACTTGTATCATATCCCCTCTGAGAAATCTCCTTTCAACTGAGAACATTTCTAACTCCTTCAACCTCTCTTCATAGCTCATATTTTCAAAGCCAGAAATCATCCTTGTTGCTCGACGTTGTACTCTCTCCAGCATATCTATGTCTTTTCTTAAATGAGGAGCCCAAACCTGTGCACAATACTCTAATGCTGGCCTGACATAGCTATTATATAGTTTGCTTATAACCTCTTTGCTCTTGTAAACTACATTGCGGTTAATTATACCTAACATCTTATTAGCTTTATTCCTTGCTTCCAAACATTGATCACCCGCCTTCAGATTACTGCTAATTATCACACCTAAATCCTTTTCTTGGTCCACAGTCTCAAGCCACTCTCCATTCATTTCATAATTAAATCCTTCATTTGAGTAACCTACATGAAGAACTTTACATTTTTTACTATTAAAGTTCATTTGCCACCTCTCTGCCCAACCAAGAAGTCTATCTAGATCACCTTGAAGCTTTATGCATCCATCATTATTCATTACTGAGGTAACCACTTTGGTATCATCTGCAAACTTAGAAACCTTGCATTTAAGACCTTTGTCTAAATCATTTATATATATATAAGGAACAAAAGTGGTCCCAGCACAGAACCTTGTGGTACCCCACTCTTCACCGTTTCCCATAATGACTTATTACCATTAAGTAATACACACTGCCTTCTGTTCTTTAACCACTCTTTAATTCCAATTGTGTACCATTCCATCTATACCATACTGCGACAACTTTTGCATCAGCCTAACATGGGGTACCTTATCAAAAGCCTTGCTAAAGTCTAAATATATGACATCAACTGGATCACCCCTGTCTATACATTCAGTAATATATTCCATAAATTCTAGTAGATTTGTCTGACATGATCTACCCTTTCTAAAGCCATGCTGGGAGTTATATAGTATCTTGGTATCATCTAAATGCTTCTCTATATGACTTTTCAGTAACTTTTCCAAAATTTTCACAACCAGAGATGTTAAACTAACTGGCCTAATAGTTCCCTAAATCTTCTTTACTACCTTTTTTAAATATGGGCACCACATATGCTACTTTCCAGTCCTCAGGTACCTCTCCAAAAGCAATAGATCGCTTAAAAATCAAATACAGTGCCTTTGCAATACTGCTACTCCCCTCTTTTAGAATTCTACCATACACACCATCCGGACCCGCTGCCTTATTTGGGTCAATATGTTCTAGTAAGGATGCGATTTCATTTAACTCAATTTGAAATGTTGTACACCTATTCATTACATGTATACTAGAACTATTACTCTCTAAACTGCTATCCAACCTTTCCTCAGTAAACACTGATGCAAAATAAGCGTTGAAAATATTAACCAATTCCTTATCTGAACTTACTAAATTCCCATCAATTTTAATTGGGCCAATTTTCTTATCCTTTCTTTTAAATTTATAAAAGCTAAAAAACTTTTTCAGGTCTTTATTACTGTTTCTTGCCAAATTAATTTCTGCCATTCTCTTTGCTCTTCTTATTGACTGGTTAAGTTCATTCCTAATTCTCTTATAATGTTCCAAATCTTCCCCCCTTCTCCTACCTTTGAATATTTTAAAACATCTACGCTTTTCACTGATTTTCTCTTTTATCTCTCTACTCCACCAATTAGGTTTTCTATTTGCCACCCTAATGGATTTATCTTTAAAACACACAGACTGAATGGTAGCCAATATTTGCTTGAAGTATTCCCACATGATGAAACAATTTTGACCATTAAACTTCTTATCCCAGTCAATTTCAATTGAGCATTGCTCCGAATTTGCTAAAATCTCCATTTCTGAAATCTAATATCTTTTCCCTATTGACTTGCAATTTGGGCCCAGACCTCACATTCCAGTTAAATCTAATAATATAATAATGATCACTAGCTCCTAAAGTCTCCCCTACTTCGACATCATTCACCATATTTTCATCATTTGTTAATATTAAATCTAACAATGCTGCATGCCTTGTTGGTTCTTGGACCATCTGACTCAAAAAGTTGTCTAGAATACAATTTACAAATACTGAACTTCTATTAACCA
Source organism: Armadillidium nasatum (assembly GCA_009176605.1). Classification (NCBI taxonomy): domain Eukaryota; kingdom Metazoa; phylum Arthropoda; class Malacostraca; order Isopoda; family Armadillidiidae; genus Armadillidium; species Armadillidium nasatum. The sequence goes on from SEYY01000354.1 coordinate 88,616, forward strand.
TACTACTCAAAGAATTCCACTCAATGTCTGGAAAATTAAAATCACCCATAATGACTATTCCTTTTACATTATTTTCACACGCTACCTTGATTTCCTTCACCATTTCTTCATCTAATACTTGACTCTGATCAGGAGCTCTATAAAATGCTCCTATCCTGTATGATTTATTATACATAAGAATATCTACCCACAGAGATTCCACATCCTGATTTGTTTTAATGTCCATAATTAACACTGATTCAATATTGCTTTTAACATAGAGTGCTACACCACCACCATTCCTTCCTCTACGTTGGTATAGGTAAAATGAGTATCCTTCTATTTCATATTCCTGTAGGGAATCTCCATAAAATGCCTCATTAACCCATGCTTCAGTAATGCAAATAATGTCAAGATTCTCCTCTATAATGTAACTAGTCAACTAATCTTTTTTGTTCCTAAGGCTCTGAGCATTTGTGTAAAAACATTTCATACTGAACATGTCCTTATATGTATCCTTTCCATCTTGATTTCTAGTAATGTCTCCATTTTTATTAATAGGCCCATATTGCAAAGCACCTCTATTTTTATTCAAACCACCATCAATCCCACTGTTAGTATTAAAATCATAATCTCCACAACTAGCAGTGCGAATATTATGCCTAGGGACTGACCGGGGCTGGAATTTGGCCGGGGTTTCCTAAAATTTGTAAAGAGGTCAAAAGCACTGAAATTTTAGGTTAAGAAAATTAGATATAAGGTTTATTTAATTGTAAGGAAGGAGTAGAATAGGCAACATTCACTTAAATTAATGATTATATGCATTTTCTCTAAAAAAAAAAAAAAAATCAGAAAATTACAGTTTTTTATATTTAAAGTTTAAAAAAAGTACAAAAATAAAATAAAAAATTATTCTAATTCATAATAGTGATTTAACACGTTTACTTAGGTAAGACCCAAAGGTAAAGTTTGAAAAAATGTAAGATATAAAATTATCAATTTAACCTGTATTTATACATAACATTGTAATTTTATTGCTATGTATCAAACTTGTATCATTTAGCTGCATTATTTAAAAATTATTATTTTGTTTATACTTTCAGTCAATATGGCTAAAAGATCAGCTTCTGCAGTATTTGAATACTTTACAATGTTTCAGGATAGGCTCGAAATAGCTAAATGTAACATCTGCAGTCAGAAAATTAGAAGAGAACCTCCGGGTGCTACAAGTAAAAAAAATTTCAACCAAATCTTTTTGGAGTATCTAAAATCAAAACACAAAGATGAACATTCACTAGCAGAAAAGGAGCGGTCAAAAGAAACAGAAAAGAAAAAAATCTTAATTTTCTTATATTTTGTTTGAAATTTTTTTTTTATTATTTGACTGATTGAGCTGAAATTTTCAAAGTATGTGAATTTTTTCACGAAGTTCTGAGTTGATTTCGAGCATTTTTTTGAGTCTATAACGGTTTGAAACTTATTTGGACCCAAAGTGGAAAAAAATGAATAACTGGGTCAAACCACTGGTCCACATGAGCTGAAAATTTAACTGAATACCTTTGCCCCAATTTCTTGCATTGGTGGGAATAGATTTTTGATATCACGTCTAGAAAAAAGTTATAAGCACTTGAAAAATTTTTTTGCAAAAATCGTACCCTTCTGGAGGAAAAAATTATTTAAAAAAAAAAAAAACGCTACCTACTATTTTTTTTTATTTGTGAATATTGTTTAGAAGAGGAACAGGGCAACAATTTTTATTTAGTGCATTTTTAAATACCCTTTGTTTGAAGCGAGATATAGCCTCTCAAACTTTGGGAATTTTTGAAATTTGGCCAAAAATGGACCTTTTTGAAGGCTATATCTCAAAACCAACGAATCTCATCGAATAAAGTACGTAGAGGAATTTGTAGCCCCACCCCTCCTCTATACACACCAAAAATAGGAAATGTTATAGTTGTATTTTTTTAAAAAAAAGATTTTGTCTGAAAAGGTGGATTTTTTTAGTTCAAAAAAAAAAATTTTTTTTTCTATAGTTGGTCAGTTTTTGGCTTATAACATTTTTCCTATAACTCTGGGAACAAAAGTCTGTTAGAGGCTTTTGTAGCCCATATAATTTTGAATAAATAATCCAACTTTCAGCTCATTCTAAAAAGTGGTCTGGCACCGCCATTCTATTGAAAAAGGGTAAAATTTCCACAAAAAAAAAAAAAAAAAAAAAAAAAAACTTTTATCCGTAATAGACTCGGAAAAACGCTAGAAATGGACTTTTCTTACCGGTAAAAAATGTATATACACTGAAAGTTTCAGCAGAATCTGCTGAAAATTTAAAAAAAAAAAAAAAATTCTATAATTTGCCATTTTAACCCCGACCGGTAACCCCGGTTTTCCCTGATTTTTAGCCGGGGCCGGGTTTGGCCGGGGGCCGGGGCCCCGGTCGGTTCATAATTATGCCCTTCACCCCTATCCTTACCTAGTTTCCCGGCAGACATCTCTCCATCATTTAACCCAGAAGCTGCTCACCTTCTCGACTGAGGTGAACTCCATCTCTTGCAAACAGCTTCTTGTCCTGAAATTCTTCCCAGTGATCCAAAAATCCTATATTCTCAGATAGACAAAAATTCCTAACCCTTTCATTTACACCAAAGGCCCTACTTTCCCATTCTAGCCCTGCTCCCAACCTAGGTAATATACCTGACACTATGCATTTCCTACCACTTACTTTCAGTCTTTCAATCAAATTCCTATAGCTTGCAATCAGTTCCTCTGACCTTCTATAACCTATGTCATTTGTTCCAACATGTACAATCACTCTTGCATTCACATTCGTATCTGCAATCTCCCTATCTATTCTATCCACAATATCATTCACTCGTGCACCTGGATAACATACTCGCATTTGTTTCCTTTTATCCGTGTTTCTAAAAGTCCTATCTAAATATCGTACCTGAGAGTCACCAATCAGTAATGCCTCAGTCTTCCTCTTCGGAAATTCGGCATCACAACTGGCCACTTCAGATTCCTCCCCATCAGAAAGACAGCTAAACCTGTTTCTGCAGGTCACTGGTCTAGTGTCCCTCATGATCCTAAGTTAATTACTCCTATTCTCTACAACACACCATCTATCTGCAGTCCTATCTGCCTCTATAGCCCTCCCCCTTTTGAATTCCTGTCTAGGTGAGTTACTAGGTCTACTTACCCCCATTCCCCTACCATTAGCCTGCCCCCTCTCTACTTCTTGCCTACATGAGCCCCTAGTCTCAACTGAATCGCTACTAACCACCTTCTTCCTAACACTTCCCTCCCTTCTTAACTCTGATACCCATTTGCTAAGCCTACCTACTTCTAGCTGCAAAGACTCAGACCTTTCATTCTTTTTCATCTCATCCAAATCCTCACTTATCCTTTCAATCTCCTTTCTTATCAACACATGCTCAGCTTTCAGGATACAAACAGTACACTCACCAACATGTTCTCTTCTTACAGTCCCACAAATGCCACAATCCATGATTATATAACTTGTCACTTGCCTGTATGTTTCCTTTATTAATCTTTTTTACCTCATTTATTTCATTACTTATCTATTTCATGTAGAAGTTTGAATCTTTCCACCATCTCAAAAATATTCCCTGACAAAGTTCTTCTCTCCTTCATTTACTTCACTTTCTCACATAACATATTTTTTCTTTCATATTTTCACTTGTTTTAATGTCTTCATATTTTACCTCTAATTCACTCTTGATATCTCTTTTATTTACTTCACTTCTTTTCCCCACTTAAAATTTGTTGTCCCTCATATTTTCACTTGTTCTAATGTCCTCATATTTTCCTCTAATTTACCTTTTGCCTCATCATTTTGCATGAGCCAAACATTGTACTAACTTCTTGAGTATTATTTTTCATTCATTTCAGCTTTTCAAAAGCCATCTCTAAAACCTGATCAATTCTTACCATTTCTGTAATCCTGTCTTCAATTTGAACCTTTTGGCAACTTCCTTTTACTACCACCTGATTAAATGTTTACTCAAGGATAATCTACATATATGAGCTTGGCTGCCATCCTAATTTTCACCAATTCTTCTAGTCTTAGGAGAGTAGAAGAATTAGTGAAATTTAAAGCAGTTGAGGAAACTTAAATTCCAACAAAAATGCATTACCTTAAAAATAACAACATTTAACATGTAGATTCATCTCTGTAGTGTATTGCAATGTATACTGACATTAAAACTATAAACAATAGCAGCAATAACATTAATACTATTTTATTTGTAGACGAATCATCCAGCCAAACTATTTCATAACTTAAAGTAAAGTACGGCTTGATATTAATTAAATTTGCATACTGTAATCTGTTATACTTTTTTAGGTACACATTATTTGCCAGATAATTTTAAAGCCGGCTAGGGACTATGATATACAGGTTCTAGTTTAATTCTTTGATTCTGCTGATTTTTTTGACATATTAATTTAACAACATGCAAATTCTTGGGCAAATATATAAAATGTATGTTAATGTAAATAATATTTAAAATTTTATTATTTTAATTTTTCTTTTTGAAATGATTACAATTTGAAATGCTTTTATTTTTAGATTTTGCACATTTCCGGGATTTATTTTTTATTAATTGGCATTCTTCAATTTTCTTATTTTCAAAGCTTTCACTAAAGTTTGCTCAGACTTGATTATTGCAATGAAGTGATATTAAACTTTTCCAATGAATTTATCGAAAAATTTGTGGTAAGCGATAAATCAATTTGCAGCAAGTTTATTTAATATATATATATATATATATATATATATATATATATATATATATATATATATATATATATATATATATATATATATATATATATATATATATATATATATATATATATATATATATATATATATATAGAGCCTGAATTAAACACTTTTATACGGCAATGGAATAAGTAAGTCTAAGCAATCGTTAGTGCCAGTTTTCAAAATAAGAAAATGAAAATATGTCACTTGGTAGTAAAAACAATCAAAAATTGTAAATTATAATTAAATTTGAAATAACTAGGATGCATAAATTAAAATAAATACAATATTAAATACTACTTATAATAATAAAATATCATTCTAATATAAGTAGTTTTATAATTCTGCATTTGTATCCTGAGCAACAATCATAGCTTCCTACAATCATGTTAATTGTAGGAGAAGAGGCTCAATAAAAACAATGGAATATTCGAGAGAATCATTTGAGGAATTTCCAGGGGATAAATATGTACATCAAGAGAGAAAATTATTCAATGCATTGTGTATATCTCTTATTGTATATGTTTATAAGGGAAATTATGTTCAGATAAGAAAAGATAGGAAAGCAATGTGTCTGTTATCACACACACACACACACGCATATATATATATATATATATATATATATATATATATATATATATATATATATATATATAATATATATATATATATATATATATATATATATATATATATATATATATATATATATATACACGAGAACAAGTATACTTAAACCAAGGTATGTTAGGTTTAGTAGAAGGGAAAGAATATGGAATGTACGCCTCCATGTCAGAGAGAATCACCTCGGTTATGCGCCTTGCACTCAGAGGGATCCCACCCACGGAAACGGTAATCATTCCATGGAAAATCAGAAAAGTACAACCGCAAGTCAGACCAGCTAAATCGCCAGAAACGCCTCCTCGCCAAAGGTGGAGGCCGTTTTTGCGGAAAACTTGAAGAGACAGGACAAGATACGGAGATAAGAAGGTGATTGGATGAACCCAGAGGAGAAAAGAATTTAACAGTGTAAGGAAAAGATCAATTATGTTGTGTTCATCACCAAGGTGGTCAGGGAAAAACCAACTGCTCAAGGTTGTTCTGGTTAGGAAATTGGAAAGCGAGTTCACCAGGTGGATGATGAAACAACTAGATGAAAGCCATTTTCGGTGGTGAATATTGAAATCACCTAAAATGATGACTTCGGAGAAAGGAGAATAAAGAATGTTTTCTATTTTGGAGTTAAGATATTCGAAGAATTTTGGATAGTCTGTATAATTAGGAGATAAGTAGACAGAACAGATGAATTTAGTTGTAGAGTTGCTAGAAAGTTTAAGCCATAAAGTAGAGAATTCAGAAGACTCCAAATTAGATACACGAGAACAAACGACATCATTGCTCACATATGCGCAACATCCTCCTTTGGCTGAAAATTGTGGAAAGAGACAGTAGGAGGAAACAGAGTAGGATTTGTTGTCAGCGCACTCAAACACCTGAGTTTCTGTTAAGAACAAGAAATGAGGTCTAGAGGTAGAGAGGTGGTGTTCGACAAAGTATCTCGGAGGCAATTTTATGTTTTGCCATTTTGATGTTATATTTTAAAGGTAGTGTAAGAGTAAGTGCTTGTAAATTTGTGGGAACATGAGAAGGGAGTCTGGGGAAGGAGAAGAGAGTATAGACACTCGTATGTGAGACTAGGGTACACTAGAGATTCTCTCTCTCTCTCTCTCTCTCTCTCTCTCTCTCTCTCTCTCTCTCTCTCTCTCTCTCTCTCTCTCTCTCTCTCTCTCTCTCTCTCTCTCTCTCTCTCTCTCTCTCTCTCTCTCTCTCTCTCTCTCTCTCTCTCTCTCTCTCTCTCTCTCTCTCTCTCTCTCTCTCTCTCTCTCTCTCTCTCTCTCTCTCTCTCTCTCTCTCTCTCTCTCTCTCTCTCTCTCTCTCTCTCTCTCTCTCTATATATATATATATATATATATAATATATATATATATATATATATATATATATATATATATATATATATATATATATATATATATATATATCCGAGAAAAGTCTTGCATTATTATACTTTTGCTTATATCGCCGTTGATGGTCTTCAACCACTTGCAGCAATAATTGGAATTAATCTTCATTTTTTGTAATGGTTTGGCTCTATTTCTTAGTGATTGCTATCTCACGTTCTGCTAAATCATTTATCACTCTTAAAGATTTTCAGCAAGCTTGACCTTCATAATATGATTGTAATTGACTTCACTCCTTAGTGTTTGACTGAAGAAATGTGATATCGATATGAAATGCTTTACCAACTTTTTTTTAATGTTTTGTTGCAAAGCACTGTGGTGTTTTTCCACTTACCGTACTATTGTCAGATGTTCGCCACTCCCATCTGAAAGACAATTTTTCTATTTTCTTCTATTGTAGTTTTATCAGAAAGTGCTGAACTCACAAGTTCTTCACCAAGGTACCATAAGTGTCGTGAAAAAATCAAAAGAAGCAAGAGCAGTTTCTGCAATCTCTTTGTCTTTGCAATTCATCAATCAGGTTTATGACTAGTGCAAGGTCATTTGCAGGAGCTGAAGTTGCCAAGGAAGCTTCTATCTAAGGTCCAATTTAGATTGTTGCGGCAAAGCCACACATGGAACTTATTCCGGGAGATTCTTTAGCTATAAGTTTAAACTGATGTCGGAGAGGGCTATTTTTAAGTAGTAATAGCCTTAACCGTCCACCGTACTCGATGCAGAGATCCAGGACGCATAGAAAGCACTTAACGTATTGACGTTTGACCAAAAATAATGATTGTTAATTCAAAAAGCTCTGTAGTCATGACGGGTTGGATATTTCTTAGCTGCTTAAATCAAAAACTTAATGTTTCTGTTTTTTTATCTGTTTTTCTGTTTTTTTTTTTCAATTTCATTTGTAAAGGATTCGCTCGTTTAAAGTCAAAAGTGTCCCCTTTCTCTTTAAATCTCTTGAAAATAGATATATCAGGAGTTCAGGACCAGATTGAAATTCTAAACATAGGTAACATATTTTCTCCAACTTTATTTCCATGATGTGTTATTGACAAAGTAAATATAGCAATGTTTTTTTTCAGTTTCTGCGCAATCTAAGTGCATCTCCATTCCTTTTTCCAGTATTCGACGCGGTCGTGTCGAATGACAAAGCTTGCATTCTATCATTCCATTCATTGAAAAACTGGAAAACAGCTTCCGCAATGGATTCATCAGTTCCTGCTGTAATTTTTGGACACCAAGAAGTTTTGTAATGCCTTCTGATTCTACTATAAGCAAGTAAGATCTAGAAGTTTACCATCCCAATGTACTATTAATGGAATTGTTGGAGAGAAACTAGTCATTAGTTCTTTTCCTTTTTCCTCCCGATATATCATACGGCTACATCGGATGGTCTCCCTGTTCATTGAAATATTGCCAACATCATTTCCAAGAATAGCAGCAAAAGATTGCAAAATATCAACAGCTTCTCGATTTGATGTCCGTGTTCGATGAAGACTGGCAGCAATCTCCGGTGTCATGATCGATTTCTTCTTTAATCTCGAATAGGATTAGAGGTGGACGCATTTCCAACAGATTCTAAGGCGGAGTCTTCAGATTCGCAATTACTACTACTACTTGATTCTAACGTAACTGTTGTTGAAAAATACAAAATATCTGAATCAGATTTCTGACGTCTATAGAAACTCTCTAAGTTTCTTTGCTGAGTGTAGTGTTCTAGATCTGCTAACTTCTTATCAATTCCTACCATACATCCTGGTCTTCCTTTCTGCCATTGAGCCATCAAAAAAGGTTTGTCTTCGTTCGTAATAAGTTGAAAAGCATCAGATTGAACAACGTCGAATAGGTCATTCAGATTATTCACGAATGACTTTTTATTAAGCTGCTGGGTAGCTGACTTTCGACTGTGATTTTTGTGTAACGCTCTCCTCTCTTGATGTACCTTTTCGACACGTTTAATATAGATGTAATCTACTGAAGTTGGAATCCTTGCCCTGTTCCAGAATTGAAATATTTCTTATTATTTCTGTTGCTGAATGGTGGATCGATTTCTTTTTTACTGTAATGGAGATAAAAGAGTCGTCTTAGCATTTCCCCCACTGGGTAGAAGCTTAGCTTCAACCATTTATTCTAAAGACTCACAATTAGTCATACTGATGCTTTAACTCGAGTATTTACTGCCATTAGTTAATAAAATAAATGTATTATGAATTATCAGTTCCTGAATACAATTGAAGTACTTTAAAATTTAAAATACTTTTTCAAAATAAATTTAATTTTAATATTTTTCAAAGCTTTCTTATTATTTTAAATAATCAACGATTCTGAAATATAAAGAAAAGAATTTATAAAAGCATCTCCACTATATATATATAATATATATATATATATATATATATATATATATATATATATATATATATATATATATATTATATATATATATATATAATATATATATATATATATATATATATATATATATATATATTATATATATTTAAAAAAAAAAATTATTTTAATTTATATATTTTCGAAAGCCCTTGAGCAACCTCTCTAATATGATTCAATTTCTTTCAAATTTTGCTTAAATTCTTTATTCGTTAAGTCAAATAAAATTAGTACCTAAGACTTCAAATTAAATTTTTTTTTTGCTAACCTTATATATATATATATATATATATATATATTATATATATATATATATATATATATATATATATATATATATATATATATATATATATATATATATATATATATATATATATATATATTGCAGATCAACTTACCTGATGCATCAGTTGAATCTAGTAGCTACAATAAAAGCAAGCCTATTTTAAATGAGTCATCATTGGGAAATTTCGAGCGATTTAAGGTTCCAGATCAAACACTAACAGAAAACGGTTTTACTTTAACAAATTTAGGTGAGAATAATTAGGTGAAATGGGATGAAGATCTTTAATTAAATAGGAATTTTTTTCATTTTTTATGAATATTTTGCCTTACTATTGAATCATTGTTACTTGTGTTTAGTATTCTATAAGATTGTTTTAAGAGTTTTTAGCTAGTTTTAGCGCAAGCCTTTTTATTCTACTTTTTATTCATAAAACTGTGTTGTAGAGGGTAGCCGAATTTGTAAACATATTCACTAATTTTTAAAGAAAATACCAGTATCTTTTAATTTGTAAGCTTTTTCATTTTTTTTTTATTATGATTATTATTATTAAATAAAAAGTTCACATCTCACGGGCATTGCCCTATTCGTGGAGGTGAACTTTTCTAGGTAGTTTATACCTAGAATCCCCAAGTGGGATCGAACCGTCGACTTCAAGCACGTGAGTTGATCACTCTACCGTTTGAGCCACGGTAGACGGCATTTTTTTTTTTTTAATTAATCAGGTTTAAAATCTGTTATTTAGTACTTTTCAAGTTTGAAAATTTGAAGGAAAAAATGATTAACAATTGATATAAAAAAAATTTCATGAACTGTGTATATCACGTAAATTTCACTTACTAACAATTATTTTAATGCAGCTTATTACTTTTAACTATTGAGATTGGAATAATTTTAAGCCTCACTTCCAATTAAACAGAATTAATAAAAACAAGGTTATGATTAAAATTTCTGTATAAAAAATAAATTTCTTCATCTTAATATTTTTTCGAAATTTAATTGACATTTTTTTCAAATTTTATTGGCAAAGTGCGACAGTAATTTGCTAATCGACCTCCACTGTGTCTTGGATTTAAATTTCATCACTCTTCTAAACTTTAGTTGCTTATTTCCTTTTATTAAGAGATCGTGTACATCTTTTCACAGTCTAATCCTTTCTATATCTCACTCCAGACTTACTACTTTGTTCATTCTACTGGTAAAGTCTGAAACACAATTTCAAAAGCCGTGTATCAGGACACCACGACCTCTGATTCACATATAAAATTTGTTTTCCCCAACTCTGGTTGTAAGAAAAATCCTTTTTACGTCGAAAGTTTGCGAAATTGAACTATACCATAATCTTTAAATACTTCAACTGAGAATTAATCTCACCTACCTAAAGGGTAGTTCCTTCTTCTTCTCTAATCTTTGACTCGAAATGAAATAAATTAATACAAAGTTTTATTTCATGTTAGTGTCTCTTTTCTCTTATCTAGGCAGACTACTACTCATCACAATAACTATACTGAAAAGCCAGCAGACGAATTCGGATTTCCCACACTTACCTTAATAACAGTATTGATATTATGACAGAAGACATTTACTTTTTACTCTATGCCTAGATAATCGTCTAATTTAAAAAAAATGACATTTTACTTCCTCTAAAATTCAATTAATTACATATTACAAAACAAAGGGATGGACAAGCCTGGAAGATTAAAGAGTAAAAGTTAAATATATGTATATATCTATGAGAACCATTGAGAATTTATTCTCAAAGAAACGCTTACCTTTCATTTATCCTCTTCCTTTTTCTTCGTTTTGTCTCTCCCATTTTTCTTTTATACATCTGCAATATAAACATATAAAAACAATATATATATATATATATATATATATATATATATATATATATATATATATATATATATATATATATATATATATATATATATATATATATATATATATATATATATATATATATATATTACCTATGGTGGGCAAAAACCAGAGGCTTACCAGGTTACCACGTCAGTTAGGGAACAATCCAGAAATCAAGTCAATTTAAAAGGCCGACATGTCTTGATACATGGCGTTTAAAGGTTTGTAAATCATAGGAAGTTGGAAAAATATATGAAGGGAGTGCGTTACAGACTTTGCAAGTAGAGTACATATAAGATTGAGCATAACGGTTAAGTCTTGAGTCGGAGAGTTGGACACAAAAAGGATGAGAGTGTAGAAAGGCGTGTAGAACGAGCCGTCCTCAATGGAGGAGGTATGCGACGGTAGAGTTCAGAAGAGCAGTGTTCATTGTAATAGCGATAGTATAGAGAGAGTGATGCAACAGTTCGACGGGCAGAAAGAGATTGGATAGAATTTGTGAGAGTAGAAGAGTTGATAAGACGAAAAGCCCTAGACTCCTCCATCTAGAGGAGAGCTGTATGATTGGAACCATCCCAGATGTGTGACGCATACACTATACAGGGGCGAACAACACTCCTATACAGAGCAAGCAACTGGGGTGGAGTGAGGAAATTCTGAAGGCGCCTCTGAACATCTAACCTCTTAGAAGTTGTTTAGAGAGAGAGAAATAATGTTATCTTTTCAAGAAAGATCACGAGAAAAAGAAACACCGAGAATATTAAGGAGAGATGAAGGCTTGAGTTGTATTTTCAAAGAAGACATCATAGTTGTGTGGAAGATTGTGTCGAGTAGAAAGATGGAGAAATTGAGTTTTTGAGGCATTGAAAACGACTATGTTTTCACTGCCCCAATTTGAAATTCGAGAAAGATCAGAGGTTAGTTGCTCCAAGGCTACCCTCCTTGCTTCTATTAATTGCTGTTGGGAGGGTCGCCTTTCAAATAAAGGAATAATGTAGGGTGGAGTCATCAGCATAGGATTGGATAGGAGATGAAGTAACAGATAAAAGGTCATGCCAGAAAGGGCGTGAAGAAGAAGAACCAGAAAGATTATTGCATTTTCTAGGGAGTAATGTGCTTTTAGTGTCACGAAGAATAGATTTTGCTTGATTCCGGGGTGAAATATAAGTTGCGTGAGTTTCTGGAGTTTGAAGACGACGGTAATCCCTGAAGGCAGCATCCCTGCGGCGGATAGAACGAGAACAAGCAGAGTTAAACCAAAGTTTGTTATATTTAGTAGAAGGGAAAGAATTTGGAATGTACGCCTCTATGCCAGAGATTCACCTTGATTATGCGCTCTGCACATTCCGAGGGACTCCTCCCACGGAAACAGTAATCATTCCATGGAAAACCAGAAAAGTACAACCACAAGTCAGACCAGTTAGTGTCACCGTAAACCCAGAAACGTCTCCTCGCCTAAGGCGGGGGCCGTTCCTGCGGAAGACTTAAAGAGAGAGAACAGGGTACAGAGATAAATAAGGTGATGATCAGGTGAACCCAAAGGAGAGAGTATATATATATATATATATATATATATATATATATATATATATATATATATATATATATATATATATATATATATATATATATATATATATATATATATATATATATATATATATATAGGATAAGCAGAAGGATTAGAAGTTATGAAAAAATCAAGAATGTTGGGTTCATCACCAAGGGGATCAGGGATACGTGTAAGGAGATGCATCAACTGCTCAAGGTTGTTCTGGATAGAAAAGTGGTAGGCGAGTTCACCAGCTGGATCATCAGAGCTAGATGAAAGCTATTGGCGGTGGTGAACATTGAAATTACCTTAAATGATGATTTTAGAGAAAGGAGAGAAAGGAAAAATGTGTTCTATTTTGGAGTTAACATAGTCGAAGAATTTTTTATAGGTGGTAGATTTAGAAGATAAATAGACAGAACAATTAAAATTTAGTTGTAGAGCTGCAAGAAAGTTCAAACCATAAAGTAGAGAATTCAGAAGACTCCAAATTAAAGACACGAGAACAAACGCCATCGTTGCGCACATATGCGCAACATCAGCCTTTGGCTGAAAATTGAGGATAGAGACAGTAGGAGGAAGCAGACTAGGGTTTGTTGTCAAAGCACTCAAACACCTGGGTTTCAGTTTATATATATATATATATATATATATATATATATATATATATATATATATATATATATATATATATATATATATATATATATATATATATATATATATATATATATATATATATATATATAATATATATATATATATATATATATATATATATATAAATGACCAAAGACTAGTATTACAGGATAGAAAATTGGGTGGGTACTGAAGTACAGATATTCAAATTCTACTTCATTTTTAAAAAATAAGTTATATTATAATTTATATAATATATTTTTGAAAAATAAATTATATATGGTGCAAACTAATTTTCTAGAGCTAGAACTTAAGCTTTTCGTAAACAAATTTTCATGTTTGTTTTTTTGGGGGAATTCACATTGTCATTATGACCAGATCATTGATTGCTTCCACAATTTTTATGCTATTCAATATTCTTTTAACATACCATTCATTATTTTAAAAACGTAAAATGATGATGTTGTATATAATTAATTTGCAGAACTTTAATGTTTCATACAGATTCCTTAAGATTACCCAGCATTAAACGAAGGACCACCATCATCCTAGTTAAATCTTCTTAATTTAATATGCGGTTATTATTGTTGAAGCTGTATTTGATGAACTAATGAACCAGTTTATTCCTTGTTATTATTATTATTATTATTATTATTATTATAACCCTTATGAGTTTTGTGAGGGTTCAGATAAGCTATAAGGATATCTTCGAAATGAGCACATTTTTCAACAGTTAATATTTCTTCTCATTTTTTTTTTTTTTTTTTTTTTTTTTTTTTTTTTTTTTTGTTAGCTTGCCCTCCTCTCTCATCCCTATGTACTCTGGTCCATAATTCTGCTCTCATTCTCTCTCTCTCTCTCTCTCTCTCTCTCTCTCTCTCTCTCTCTCTCTCTCTCTCTCTCTCTCTCTCTCTCTCTCTCTCTCTCTCTCTCTCTCTCTCTCTCTCTCTCTCTCTCTCTCTCTCTCTCTCTCTCTCTCTCTCTCTCTCTCTCTCTCTCTCTCTCTCTCTCTCTCTCTCTCTCTCTCTCTCTCTCTCTCTCTCTCTCTCTCTCTCTCTCTCTCTCTCTCTCTCTCTCTCTCTCTCTCTCTCTCCTCTCTCTTTTCTCTCTCTCTCTCTCTCCTCTCTCTCTCTCTCCTCTCTCTCTCTCTCTTCTCTCTCTCTCTCTCTCTCTCTCTCTCTCTCTCTCTCTCTCTCTCTCTCTCTCTCTCTCTCTCTCTCTCTCTCTCTCTCTCTCTCTCTCTCTCTCTCTCTCTCTCTCTCTCTCTCTCTCTCTCTCTCTCTCTCTCTCTCTCTCTCATGAAGAATGCATAGAAGTTGATAAACCCTTTAATTTTTATTACATTTTGCTTTCACAATTGAACTAAAGAAATTTAACTCATATCTGCATTACTCATCTTAAACCTGTTATTGCAAGATGTTGTTTATCCTTCTTGGAAGGATCACATAACTTCTCTTTCTAAACAAGCTTCTAAGAGATTGAGTGTTCTGAGAAGCCTTCGTGATATTTTTTGCGCTACCCCAATTGATTTCTTCCTTTAGGGGTGTTATTCGCCCCTGTATGGGGCACGTCTAACACATCTGGGATGGTTCCATATCTGCAGCTCTTCTCGTAAGGGTGGAGTCTAGGACTTTTCGTCTTATAAATATTTTGCTCTTACTCTCTCCAGTCTCTTTCTGCCGTCAAATTGTTGTTGCACTCTCTCTTTAAATTAACACTGCTCTTCTGAGCTCTCTCGTCGCTTACCTCCATTAAGATGGCCTCGTGTTATACAACTTTCTACACAGTCTCATCCTTTCTCTTTTCAACTCTCTGGCCCAGATTTAATCGCTATGCTCATTCTTAAATGTACCCTATTGGTAAAGTCTGGAGCACACTCGCTTTATCTTTTTCCCAACTCCCTTTGGCTTGCACATTTTTAAGCACCATGTATCGGGTCACGTTGTCCATTAGCGTTCAGATTTTCGGTATTTCCCCAACTCGCAAGGAAATCGGTAAGCGTCCGGCTTTTGCCCACGAAAATATATTATATATATATATATATATATATATATATATAATATATATATATATATATATATATATATATATATATATATATATATATATATATATATATATATATATATATATATATACTTTCTCTTTCATTGACTTTTTCCTTTGTGTTAATTTCCAGGGCGTTACCAACTTCTTAATGGTTTCCGAAGATTAGATATTCAATATGAAGGACACCCAGATTTGAAGCCTATAACATCTTCTGAAATAGGATTTGTAGTAAAGACGCGTTGCATCGTTTTTGTGTAGCTTTGTAAATGGAAAGGTAATATATATATATATATATATATATATATATATATATATATATTATATATATTATATATATATATATATATATATATATATATATATATATATATATATTATATATATATATATAATATATATTCTCTTTTGAGCAAAGGCCTTCCAAATTCTACTAGAGTTGGAAGGATGTCAGAATCGTATCCGGTTAATTTTCGACATGTCCCGATGCCCGGCGTATTAAGGTTTGTAACTTGAATGAAGTTTGGAGAGTAGGTAAGGGAATGTGTTACAAACTTTACCGGTAAAGTACATGTAAGATTTAGAATAGCGGTTAAGTTTGGGATCAAAGAGTTAGACAGAGAAAGGATGAGACTGTATAGAAAGGCTTGTCATACGAGTCCATCTTAATGGAAGATGTATGCATCCGGAGAGTTCAGAAGAGGAGTGTAGAAAGAGTGACGTTACGTTTCAACGGGCAGAAAGAGACTGGAGAGAATTTGTGAGAGACGAGGAGTTGATAAGACGAAAATCCATAGACTCCGTCTTTTCAAAGGGAGCTGTTTGAGTGAAACCATCTAGATGTGTGAGGAGAATAACACACATATGCAGTGTTGAATGTTGACACAACTTCTGTGAATGGTTCATCAGGGAGTGTATACGAACAGATGTTTCCCAGAGTCGGTTCTATTGACGGACGGAGCCATCTTCAGTAGACGTGGTACCTACAACCAGAAAAATAATCACTTGTGGGCGCAGCAGAATCCTCATGCAATCAGGAGCACCTTTAGCTTCACGAATTTAAATGTACTGTGTGTTCGGGTTTACTGGGTCACTATCTCCTCGGCCCCTATTTTCTACCTAACCGATTGTACGGTCAGAACTACTTTAGTTCCTCCACAATGGCTTCGGAATGCTCCTTGAGGATGTACCCGTGTTAAATGTACGTGATATGTGGTTTGTTGGATGTCTGGCCAGCACACTTTGCCAGAGAGACACGCACCTGGCTTGCTACAAACTACACTTTACGATGGATAGGTCAGGGAGGCATTGTTGCCTGGCCTCCACATTCGCCCGACCTCGCACCGTTGGACTTCTTTGCCTGAAGCGCTATCAAAGGCACCGTATACGTAACCCTACTAAGTGACGTTCGAGACCTGCAGGAACGCATCAGGCAAGCGTGTGCAGACATAACAGCAGATGAATGCCGATCTGCAGCGATGTCCTTTTTTACTAAGATGCTGTTGTAGTTTCTTATTGACAATTTCTATGTTATTTTTGAGATATTGACAACAATTCCTTCCCCAATTGAATAACCAATAACGTAGTAACTGCAATTAAATCTACTTATTATTCATTAGGGAACTGGTTAAAATATGCAGTTGGGAGATAATGTAAATGGGGTTGTTTTATTGATGAAATTAACAATTTTAGTTATATTTGGTATGGATTAAGGTTTGCACTTTGCCTACCTTTATTCAAACTGGGATACTATCCAAATTTTTATTCAACTTTCTATAGATAATCAATTGCAACACTTCAATTTTGCAACTAACTACCCACCGATCTGTGAATTTCAGAGTGGATACCAGTGTCAAATGAAGATAACTCCTACAGTCGGAAAAATGAGGAGAATGACAGTTGGGAATAGGAAATTATTAGTTTTGTAGGTGTTTCGTAAAATTCGTCCAGAGAATTTGTAACTACAGACAAATTGAAAATTTTGTTATAAGGAAAAGAGTGCTTGTAAGTGATTTACTTTAATGTGAGTAATCTAACTACAGATTTGTAAGTTTAAACTTACTTTCGATTAGAACTGTATAAATAAATAAAATTGATAATTACTCATATATGTAAACCATATACAAAATCGATTGGAATATGAAGAAACCTCAATAACATCAACAATAATAAATTATTGTTTTTATTACTATTATTATATTTTTTGGCATTATTATTATTAATTAAAATTTTTCATTTAATTATTTTTTTTTAATTATTAATAATAATTTAATTTTTTTTTTTATTGTTTTTTTTTTTTAAAAAAATAGTAAAACTTTTTTTTTTTTTTTTTTTTTTTTTATTTTGTCATATTTTTTGATACATAATGATATAACAGATATATTAGTTCCTTCTTACTGTGTTAAAAAACTTTAAAGTAGTTTATATACAGTGGAACTCCAATATTCGTCCCCTCCAGTATTCGTCTTTTTCGATATTCGCCCTGATTTTTCGTCACATTTTCTTTCGATATTCGTCCTACCTACGAAAGCCTATAACCTTAAAAATAAAAACTCTTAATAACAATCATTGTTTTTCTCATCCAAAAGATAAATTTCTTTTTAAAATTTTGTGTTTAGCATTTATGTAGGCCTACACAGTGCGTATTACGTATTATTTATGGCAGTACGCTGGTTAATATGTACTGTAGTTAAATTGTGCAGTGTTTGAAATGATTTCGGAGATCGATTCTAGAGTGAATTTTTTTTTTGTTAAAGAATAAATAGGCAAAATTCGAGGCTGGGAACGAATTAATCCATTTTTAGTTAATTCCTATGGGAAAAAATTGTTCGATATTCGTCTTTTTCGATATTCATCATCCATTCAGGAACGGATTAATGACGAATATTGGAGTTCCACTGTATTAGAAATATAACTTCCTTAATATTTGGTTCAAGATTTCATATAGGGTAATACAAGAATCTGATCTTCATTAATATAATTTATCCAATATAGAACTGTTAGAGTTTAGAATTCCTAATATATATTCAATCAAATCTTCAACAAAATTTTATTGAGCTTTAATCTAATGCAATTTGAGGTTATAGACAAAAGAGAAAACAGAAAAGACAATTCCTTTTAATTTTCAACCATTTAAATTTTTATACAACATTATAAGAAAACAATATTCCTCTATATAAATTATAAAAGAAAGAAAATTTAAGCACTTTTGATGCATAATCATTAATCCATAAATTAAATACATAGCTTGCAAAATATATTAATATATATATATATATATTTATATATATATATATATATTATTATATATATATATATATATTATATATATATATATATATATATATATATATTATATATATTATTTTATTTTTTGTATTTAATTTATGGATTAATGATTATGCATCAAAAGTGCTTAAATTTTCTTTCTTTTATAATTTATATAGAGGAATATTGTTTTCTTATAATGTATAAAAATTTAAATGGTTGAAAATTAAAAGGAATTGTCTTTTCTGTTTTCTCTTTTGTCTATAACCTCAAATTGCATTAGATTAAAGCTCAATAAAATTTTGTTGAAGATTTGATTGAATATATATTAGGAATTCTAAACTCTAACAGTTCTATATTGGATAAATTATATTAATGAAGATCAGATTCTTGTATTACCCTATATGAAATCTTGAACCAAATATTAAGGAAGTTATATTTATAATATATAAACTACTTTAAAGTTTTTTTAACACAGTAAGAAGGAACTAATATATCTGTTATATCATTATGTATCAAAAAAATATGACAAAATTAAACAAATAAAAAAAAAAAGTTTTATTATTTTTTTTAAAAAATCAAAAAAATCATTGATTTTTTGATTTTTTTGATTTTTTTAAAAAAATTAAAAAAATCACCAACCCTGTTATTAGGTAGTTAAAATATACTCAGGCTAATGTAGATTCAAATCTTTTGTGAAGAAACCAGAATGATTCAGGAATTACTATACAATTTACATCTATTGAATACGCACACGACACGCAAGGAAAATACCTTCATGACCCACGCTCGCCGTGAGACGTACACAATTTCAAAGTTTTCTTTAAAAAAATTTTTAAAAAAATAAATAAATTTGGTGAACAAAGCAATTGATTATAATGTTCTTGAGATTAATATGTAACAAAAATTGAGTGAAATTTAACAAAGGATTGAGAAAATGTAACGAGATCGAATAAAATATATACACTGCCTTAGGGCTAAAGGTTTCAGACCTCACACTTTCACACTAATTAATATAGGCGGTAAGTTCAACTTGCCAAATATCTTGCGATAGAATAATTAATTGTATTTTATTCTATTAAGTATTCGGAGAAATTCGGAGCTCTTTATATGGCACGCTTTTTTCCTCGTTTATATATATATATATATATATATATATATATATATATATATATATATATATATATATATATATATATATATATATATATATATATATATATATATATATATATATATATATATATATATATATATAAACGTTTATTATGAATCAATTAATTGGAGTAGAGAAGGGATAAGTACATTAAATCGTTCCTTGTTTATAGGTAATCAGGTGATCAAATTTTAACCCCGTCTGATCATTAATAGCAAAGATATGAAAATAAGCCAATAAAATAATAGGTGGTTAGCTATTAATTAATAATAAGTTTAATCAAGTTTGAACACTGGATCTGATATAGTCTAGAGAGTCAAGAACACGAAAAACTATGGAAAAAAAAAATCAGAATTTCCAAATTCAAAAAAATGGCTTCGAGCAATTGTAGGCCAATCTGAGGTAGGCTCAGAGGTGTTATATATATATCTCGAATAAGGAGTTCTATATACGAATCAAAAGGGTTTAACATCCTGAGTATGAAAATAAAGTTTATAGCTTGGCAAATAACCTTTATGAAGAGTTATAGGCAAAAGAAAAATGTATACGGTACACTCTGAATCATCATTTTAAGATGGCCTTTTTGCCAGAAAATGAAACCAAATGAAGGTATAACAATTAAGTTTAAATAATTGTATATTATAGTATTTAAAAAATGAAAATAAGTGTTCTTGGCCACAAAGATGAGTAAAATCCCACTTAGCCACCCATTCATACCCTTAACGTTGGGAACCAATGCTGGTTCATATTTTAGGAATGAAAATTTGTAACAGATTCCGTGCATGCATCAAGGCATGATGAGCGCACTTTGAACCAATTTGTAACCTGTATCTGTTGTATCTGAATTAAGATATGCATTCGTGTTGTTTATAGGGAACCCTGTGTTGCATTCTATATTCCCATCCACTTATGTTGTTTCATAGTTAATAACTCCGTAACAAAGCGTTACCGAGCATACATGTATAGAGTATTATGCTCCTATTTTTCGTAAATGTATCCGTATATGAGGTGGCGCCGTTTCATTCTGGGACACCATATATATATATATATATATATATATATATATATATATATATATATATATATATATATATATATATATATATATATATATATATATATATATATATATATATATATATATATATATATATATATATATATATATATATATATATATATATATATATATATATATATATATATATATATATATATATATATATATAGTAAGGAATATCGCGCAACTTCGAATATTCAAACAGACAAAAATAAACTAAGATATCTTTAAATTAAATGAAAAAGAGAAACTATTTATTTTTCACCCACCGTTGGTTTTAAATCCACTGATGAGGAGTCGGCTCTGGGGGATCTAGTTGAATCGTCCTCTTCCTTTTCGTTAGGACGAATCAATTTGTTTTGTCCTCTTCTCCGCTTCTTACGGACACGAGGTTGACTGAAGTCGATTTATTGACGTTGGGGTAGCAATCCGGTGTAGACGAAGAGAAGATCTCACATTCGTAGCAAGGGCTATTGGGATCACAATTGAGCGAATGACAACGGAAATATAACCAAAACCAATTTTGAGTTGAAAGGGGAAATGAAAGAAAACCAGTAATAAAACTCGAAATTTTTTTAATTTTTTCATAAATTTTGATGAATGAAATTTTTGTTTCAAAAGCAGAATGGAACTTAGAAAAGGTTTAAGAAAAACGAGGGAACGATGCAAAGTAGGGCTACGATTATTGAAAACTGACGAGAATGTTGAATTCTTTTAAGGATATTTCTCAACAAAGAAAATCTCGTAAGCAAGTCTTTTAATTGAGGAAGATGGAAATTATCATTGAAGGACGATAAGACAGTAAGTAGGTTGATGATGCAGTTCCCATCCTCGGGACTGTGGAAGATATTATAAAATTCTTTCTTTTACTTTTCGTTTTCATTATTTTATTAATAGCATTTGAAGGACGATAAGACAATAAGTAGGTTGATGATGCAGTTCCCATCCTCGGGACTGTGGAAGATATTATAAAATTCTTTCTTTTACTTTTCGTTTTCATTATTTTATTAATAGCATTTTTCATTTACTTTTAAAAATAAAAATTTAATGGAAATTAGCTTACGCGATGGTTTCCTTGTTGGTAGAAAGTCTCGCACAAAAGGTTGAAGATAAGTCTCGTTTATATTATTCTCAAATAGTTTTTCGTTAAATAATAAAAATAGTTTTTAATAAGTTTTTTTAACAATATTTTAATCAAGTAATACTTCTACCTAGAACAAAAATAATGAAAGTTAATGTTTACAAAAAAGAAAGGGAATACATATCGGTAGTTGGTGTTGAAGTATCCTCCAGTTTCCCTTATTTTATTGTGGTTACAGGCTTCTATGACAGCTTCCTGTGAAAAATATCATTAATAGTGACAGAACACCTGTTCTTACACCCCGTTTCCAAAGTTGGTCTCGGTACGATGAATTACCAACTTTATTGAAGATAAGTAGGAGTGCAAAAACGAAGCTGGGTCATAGAAGCAACCAATTATTTAATTGTTTAATAAGGATCTCAAAAAAAATGACGAAAGTTCCTCAATAACCATCGAATAACTCACCTCTCTGACTCACAAAAGAATAAAGGAGACTTAATCCTGATGATCCACATCGGTCACCTGTTCGAAAACACGATTAAGCTCCTTCAGAACAGTCTCTTTGGACACGTCCCTTTCTTTTGCGAACTTCCAAAGTTTAGTTACTTGAACTGTAGTGAAGGTGGTCAACTCCGATGATACAGTCGCCGACATTAAAGGTTGTAGATTATTAACAGCTGACTTTGTAGAAGATCCTTCACGTACAGTTTTTTGACGTTGCATCTTTCTACGTTGATTAAACCTCCATAATCCTTTACCTTTGGATTTAGAGGTAGATGCGGTTGATGTTGTTGTAGTTGGGATTTGGAAGAGTTTGAGTTGGATGACTCTTTTTTGATGTGGAAGTTGGTAAAGGACAATCCTTAGACGAACCCCTCTTTTTATTAGTTTTGACTCCGTCACATGGTTGTGGTGACTCGGAGGTAGTAGAAGGTTGTTCGTCCAATTCCATGGAGCCTACAAACGACCGAGAGTAGAAAACTCTGGTCTCCGTTTTACCCTTGGTTCGCCTCTTATGAGTAGAGGGTATCGTCCTTGGTTGATTGGGACGATATTCAATCCGTCCTTGGATTCCCGAAGGTCCAGGAACCGACTCAACTTCCTCAACAATCACTGAGGTTGTGGTAGTGGTTGTTGGGATGGGGGTTGTAGCTGGTCTGGTCTCTTGAGCCCTTTGTTGAAAATGGGATTGACTCAAGATGGCAAACATTTCCTCAAAGGCAGTTTCTGTGTAATGTAAACCATCATAACACAGATCTAAAGCATCCAATCGGTCTGATCCTCCCATCCAGAATTTATGATGAGGGTTGGATTGGTTTTTGTTGTTATAATAGCGGTCAAACACAGTTTTCATGGAGAACATCCGCTTGTTGAACCAAGTAAAGTTGGTACTCCGTATATCGATCGTCTGCCCGAACATCTCACGAGCTTTTATGTTGAGAAAGGCTCGCTTAAGTTGGGGATGTTCCTCGAGTGAGGGCACTAGATCACTCCGGCCTTGACGTTGGAGGAAGGCCTCATTGAAAGAAGAAATGTCTTTCATGGTGGGAATAACCAGATACACCCTCATGGCAGGGTTTGATCGAGCGGCTATTCTAGTGATATCGTCCATTTGGACTGGAACAAAAGAAATTACATGTGGAATTCCATGTAATTACTTGGATGGATTTGTCCTCACTAGTCAGAGGAATCTTTTTTCAAATGGAACACGTTAGACCAAATAAAAAAATTCGATCTACCGGTCCATTTGTTCTAAGATAGTGTGCTAATTTTTGCCCTAGTATCATTAAGTTTGCGCCAGGATGGCATGAAACAAACAAGGTGATCTTATACATCCGCTGCATTCGCTCTCTCACACCTCCCAGTACCCCCCAACTCAGAGGTACCGAGAAATAAAACCCTTTCCGTCCCATCCATGCTAGAAAGGAAAATATTCAAGTATAGTAATGTGTAAAAACATAATAAGTAACAAGTTATAAATTTGTGAATTATCAATAAATTATTTTATGAATACTAATTTATTAATTGAAAGTATTTAAATTGAAAATTTTTAAATTTATTTCTTATTTAAAATATACAAATAAAAGCATTTACAGTAAAATAATTAGATTTTAATTATAAAAGTATTTAAGGAAAGTATGAAAATTAATTTTATTTCTTATCACAAAAGTATTTACAAAAATAATTAAAATTTATATATTATTTCTCTACTACTACCATACCATAAAATATACCATATTTCATTCCTTTACAAAAGTTAATGTATTTCATAACTGATTAAATACTTAAAGTATTGAAATATAAAACATTAATATGTTAATATTAATATTTATTATTTAACTTCTACTATTGTTATTATTACATGAGAACTAATTCTACATATATGATTCATAGTAGTAATTATATTAATTTTTTTAGCATAGTAATTATAGTAGTAAAATTAGATTAGAACTATTATTAGTTTCTACTAATTATTTAGTTTATACTACAAATTTTTAACATGCTATTAATTAAGTGGTATTTTAACATACTTTTAGTTTTATTTAAACATGCTTTTATAATTGTTTGAACATGCGTTTTATTTTTATTTTTATGATTTTACATTGGATTTTATGATATTATATATTTATTTTATTTTCAAATGACACATCACATCACTTTTGTTTTAACGCACTTCACTACTTATATCACTTCATCACTTCCCGCACACTTAACTTGCATAACGTCGTCGATACTCGAGTGGTCGTTCCATGATGTAGTCATGTTGTGGGGCGTCTCCATGGGATCGCAGTCGTCGTGGAGAAGGCTCTCCTTTTCCTGAATCCATCTCCATTAAGCTGGTGATGTTCATTTGAGGATCTTCCTCCTCTGGCGATGCTTCTATATGTCCTTGTAGTTCCATATAGTTTTCATCAATATAAAACCCCTTCGGATCAAATCCCTCAAAAGACTCGGCGGTATTATCGCTGAAATCATCTCTGAAATTCAGTTGATAATAGCTATCAGGTTCTTCCATTATGGTGGAAAGAGCCTTGGGCACAAATCCCTCGAATGAGTCCTGATCTACCGAATAGTCTAACGGACAAAACCCTTCAAATGATTCATTCATCATTGTGTTGAACAGATCCTCTTCTTCCTCCTCTTCCTCCGGAGGTATCGTTAGATCAGTTTGCGTAAATCTTGAGATGTTAATGTCGTTTATGTTAGATACATCGGTCGACATGTTCATTACGGATTTAATCCGAGAATTTA
This sequence comes from Armadillidium nasatum, assembly GCA_009176605.1. Taxonomy (NCBI): domain Eukaryota; kingdom Metazoa; phylum Arthropoda; class Malacostraca; order Isopoda; family Armadillidiidae; genus Armadillidium; species Armadillidium nasatum. The sequence goes on from SEYY01000354.1 coordinate 113,992, forward strand.
CATTTGTTCCCATCGTTACGTTCGTTACGTCAAATGATTCCTGTAAAACTCTGAATGAGTCAGACAAGAAGGTCGAATAATCATTATCGATCAGTCTAAATATCTCCTCTTGAGCTTTCATTTGCCGTTTCCTCAACTCCTCCAATAAGTGATGATCTTCTTCAGTTAGTTGATATGAAAAATCATCGTGTCCTCGTCATTATCGTCCTCAGGTAAAACCGTTGGAGTCGGTGCCGCGTCCGGTAATGACTCTTCATTTGATATCTCCCCCTGTTCGTCGTTGATTTCCGCATTATTCTGTTGGTAATCTTCATCCTGTTGTTGTGTAAGTTGATTTTGTTGGTTCTGTAGATGTTTGCGGAAATTAGGATTTCGTAAGAGATATCTGGGAACATCAATCCATTTTCGGAGCTGTGAGAAGTGAGCCTGTATGACACCTTCCCTTTCATCGATTGGGTACTTGGCTATATCGTATGCGAGTGTTGAGTCGTATACTTTAGTAATCACGTAAGGTCCCTTAAATCTAAGTTTAAATTTGTTCGTTACAATATTTCCTTGAAACATTACGCAACTTTATCACCAATGTTGAGTGGTGAAAATTTTTCAGTAGGTGACTTCCAATATTGTCGTAAACAAGGATTTTTCCTTGCACACTGATGTGGTTGTTGAACTAAGAAGTCACTTGGAGTTGACTTGATTGCTGAATGCCAAGTGTTGTATTTTACAACTACTTGCGGTAGTTGCAAATCCCAATCAGTTGGGTTTTGTTGAATCATCATTCGCAAAGTCTGTAGTATAGTTCGATTTACTCGTTCCGTAACTCCATTCGTTTGTGGCCGATGACTAGATGACAATACATGCTCAATGGCAAACGCCTCCAATACTTCGTTAAAAAGTACTGAAGTAAACTCAGTTCCTTGATCAGAAAGAAGTTTCTGCGGGACCCGCGGCAAAAACGGAATAAGTTTAAACTTCATCGTTGTGCTGACGGTTTTCGCAGATTTATCTTTCATAGGTAGGACAAAGAGATACTTAGTGAAATGATCAATCGCTACAAGAGCATAAGAAGTGGTTTCGAAAAGTTCGCGGTAGTTGTAACAAATCAACTGCTAACAATTCGAATGGATAAGACGTTGTTATTTTCATAACAGGCGGAATAATCACAGTAGGATTATTTTTGTTAAGTTGACATGTCATACAAGACTTACAAATGTCACGAGCAACATTAGCAAGTTTTGGATGCCATAAGTCCTCTCTCACCAATGCAATAAGTTTCGGTGTTCCTAAATGTCCATTCAATAAATGTAAATCCAATACTAACCGAATTAGAAGAGGCATGGATATTACCATTCGCTGGATTGTTATCATTTTGGATGAAGATTAAATCTCCAAACAAGAAAAGATGTTGTTGATATGGACGAAAGATTTCCAATCCATGTTCACGAAATATTGTGCTTTCATATGGATCCAATGCTCTCCTTAGTTTGCGAAGAACATTGTCCTCGAATTGTTCTTGAAGTATTACCTCTTCATCAGCGCTAAATAATTCATCAAGTTCGTCGATGGTTAATTGACAAATGTTGACGATATTTATTCTGACGCTTTACTCATTAAACAGTTGAAGATAATTAAAATGCATTCCTGATACTTTTTGCAAGTTACAGACATCTCCAGGAGTTCCATAAGTTAATGGATTGTTGTTGTTGTAGAAAACTCGTACAAGGCAATTAGATATATTAGCAAAGGCTAATATTGCTTCTGGAATTGGAAGTTGGCCTTTAAGTTGATACTTATTGGGATGTTTGATAAGTTCATCCTCTACGGTCTCCTTAATCTCCATATGGTTATCAGGTGTTCCATCCAACCACATAGAAAAAGAATGAAATAAGGAGTTTTCTCCTCCTGGCATTACATGAACTGTATAACCTTCAGAAATAAAACCTGAAGACTGAACTTGATCAATGGTGACAACTTCCAGTTGATCATTGTGATCTTCTGGGAGTACCTCCACTGGAGCTCTGGATAACGGAGTATCTTCTACGTTATGTTGATCTTTAAAATCGATTCGAAACGGTTCTTCGCTGTTAACCATTCCGGTTACTACCTCCACTTCTACCTTTTCTTGTGAAATTGAAGCAGGAATCGTTAGGTCTTTCGATATTACCTCGAATTCATTTCCGGTTCTATGGAAAAGTTAATGAGTTGACATATCGGGTAAAAAAAGAATTTGATCGTAGAAGAGTAACTCCTATGACCATGGAGTTATCCATAGCGGAATCTGGAAGTATATAAAATTCTTCCAAAGTTTAAATATACCCAGTTTCGAATTTTAATCGTAAGATTACGAACTCATGTATAGGAATACGCGCATTTCCAACGCCTGTGACCCTTGCGACCACCGATGGATATCGTGGTATACCATTCATTATTGAAACAGCGCTTTCTTTTATTAAGTTAATTAAGTTATCTATTAAGGAATGGAAACAAGTTCCTGGATAGTCTCCTACTTCTACTGCGACCATTAAGGGTTGGGTCTCGCATTTGCTAAATTGTAGAAGTAGGGTTTCACCCTTATTCTCCTTTAAACTATTGGAAGTTAACTCCGTTACTAATGGGGGACTCCTACAAAGAGTAGTTAACCCTTCAACCGTGACTGGCCCCTCAGTCACGGGGTCAATTAGTTTAAAGGTTAGTCTTGTTGATTTCGTGCCGGCAATACCCCAGTGGCATTGTTATTTTCTGCTGAAGATCGTCTTGAAGTTCTTGTTCTTCTAGCGGGTGGGGAATTACATTCTCGTCGTGGTTTTCTGTTCTGCCATTCCTGACAATGTTTGCCCACATGACCGTATTGGTTACATACTGGACAATTCTCCGGAAGACGTCGTTGTTGTTGTTGTTGTGGTTGTTGATATTGTGAACACTTGAACGGCAAGTGCCCACTCTTTTTACAGATTAAAATCTTGTTTAAAATCTAACAAGTGTCCTTTGAGTGCGTGGTTTTATCGCAAAAACTACACCACTGGTTGTTTTGTCGACGTGAAGGTTGTCGCGCACGATTATCCTGTCTACGGTCATCCGACCGTCTTGAAGAGCTAGAACTATCGCTATTATTTCGCTGTTTGTCCCTAACGAACTTGTGACTGCAGTTTCCCGTAGTCTTCTTTTGACGCCTTTTCTTATCTGATGACTTTATCTCGACCGGTTTTTGTGTAGTCGGTTGTGCGTTGGAAGAATTATTATTCCATCGCTTCACCACTTCCACCCATTTTTGTTGAGGTCTCGCTTCAGCTACAACCCTAGAGATATCTATTACTTCAGGAACGGGTACTTGTACATGGACTTTTAAGTCCTGAAGATGTCTATCCGCTAGGTTTACTAGCTGATCAAAGGAAACTTTGGTTCCCGAATACCACTCGTGATTTCGGAGATAACTGGTTATCTCCTTGTTGATTGCGAGCGGTAAAGCCGCCAGAAACACTTTACGTAACGTCTCATGCTCCCTACAATCCTCAGCTGAAGTGGTGGGGTAGGCTTTCCTTGCGAGATCCAACAAACGGATAGCAAAGATCCTGACGGTTTCGTTCTTGTGTATTTTGGCAGTCATGTAATCATGTACTGCCCGCTCTTGTCTCACGGTGTCCTCGTTGTTAAACAGATCCAACAGGCTCTGTTTAACCTCCTCATAAGACTTATCTACCTTATGGAATTGATGGTAGAGGGCGAGGTATGAGGATTGCAAATACGATCCCAAGAGCCTCAACCAATCCTGTTTCTGTGTTGAGTACAGGACGTTGCAATATTCTTCGAATTCGCGGAAGAATACTTTTAGGTCTTGGTCTGTGTCAGGGTTAAATTTTGCAGGTGGCACAGCCTTGTTGGACTTTGTTAATAAGTTGAGTCAGTATCGCAAGTGTCTGCGAAACCATAGCATTGTGAGCTTGTTGTGCAGCTAAGCTTTCCGTTATGAATTCCCGGAATTGCTGATCCGTTATAGTTCCGGTCGGGGATATGGGGTGTGCTTACGGGATTCATTATTGGTTGTTGACGAGGTATATACGTAGGTATCGACGGTGGTTGTTGTATTCCTCCATCAACCTCACGAGCTACTGCCACGGACGGCTTCCTATCCTTAGGACGTACCGACCGTTCCGGTGATTGTGGTGCAGCAGCTGGAACTGGATCAAAACTAGCCGACAACATTTGCAATATCATTGCATTTTGTTTGCTCAATCGCTGATCCACTTCTTGCGTATATCTCATTACAACCGCAAGCATCTCTTTTACACTTTAATCTCCAGGTTGAGGTTGAAATTCAGGTAAAATTGTACCCCTCTGGTCTTCAGATTGTTCTGGTGTTGACGCAGCATTATTGTTGAATTATTAACGGTATATCCAATTCAATCAGCTGGTCCACGGTTGCTTGTGATTCTTCCTCACTCATCATAGGTTTTTCTGCCATTTCGTTATTTTCTGTTCTTGCTATATTCCGCTAAATTATTATTCCTCTTCTTGTGATCCTGGCAAGGTCGCCAAATTATTTTTCTCTGTAAGGAATATCGCGCAACTTCGAATATTCAAACAGACAAAAATAAACTAAGATATCTTTAAATTAAATGAAAAAGAGAAACTATTTATTTTTCACCCACCGTTGGTTTTAAATCCACTGATGAGGAGTCGGCTCTGGGGGATCTAGTTGAATCGTCCTCTTCCTTTTCGTTAGGACGATAGGGGCATCAATTTGTTGTGTCCTCTTCTCCGCTTCGTACGGACACGAGGTTGACTAACGTCGATTTTTTGACGTTGGGGTAGCAATCCGGTGTAGACGAAGAGAAGATCTCACATTCGTAGCAAGGGCTATTGGGATCACAATTGAGCGAATGACAACGGAAATATAACCAAAACCAATTTTGAGTTGAAAGGGGAAATGAAAGAAAACCAGTAATAAAACTCGAAATTTTTTTAATTTTTTCATAAATTTTGATGAAAGAAATTTTTGTTTCAAAAGCAGAATGGAACTTAGAAAAGGTTTAAGAAAAACGAGGGAACGATGCAAAGTAGGGCTACGATTATTGAAAACTGACGAGAATGTTGAATTCTTTTAAGGATATTTCTCAACAAAGAAAATCTCGTAAGCAAGTCTTTTAATTGAGGAAAATGGAAATTATCATTGAAGGACGATAAGACAGTAAGTAGGTTGATGATGCAGTTCCCATCCTCGGGACTGTGGAAGATATAAAATTCTTTCTTTTACTTTTCGTTTTCATTATTTTATTAATAGCGTTTTTCATTTACTTTTAAAAATAAAAATTTAATGGAAAATAGCTTACGCGATGGTTTCCTTGTTGGTAGAAAGTCTCGCACAAAAGGTTGAAGATAAGTCTCGTTTATATTATTCTCAGATAGTTTTTCGTTAAATAATAAAAAAAATAGTTTTTCGTTAAATAATAAAAATAGTTTTTAATAAGTTTTTTTAACAATATTTTAATCAAGTAATACTTCTACCTAGAATAAAAATAAAAAAAGTTAATGTTTACTAAAAAGAAAGGGAATACATATCGGTAGTTTGTGTTGTTGAAGAATCCTCCAGTTTTCCTTATTTTATTGTGGTTACAGGCTTCTGTGATAGCTTCCTGTGAAAAATATCATTAATAGTGACAAAACACGTTCTTCCAATATATATATATATATATATATATATATATATATATATATATATATATATATATATATATATATATATATATATATATATATATATATATATATATATATATATATATATATAGGGACCGACCAGTGGAATTTTGACGGGGCCGAGGTTCTGGCCGGGGCTACCTAAAATTTTTAAAGAGGTCAAAAGCCCTGAAATTTTACTTTAAAAAAATAGATATAAATTTAATTGAGGTGTATTTACTTATTAGAAAGGCATAGAATAGCCAATATTCACTTAAATTAATGGTTATATGGAATTTCTCTGAAAAAAAAATTCAGAAAATTACAGATTTTGTGTAATAAAAAGTACAAAAATTAAAAAAAAAAAAAAAAATTTTTTTTTTTATTCATAATAGTGATTCAACAGTTTTACCTAGGTAAGACCCTAATGTAAAATTTGAAAAAAAGTAAGATATAAAATTATCAATATAATCTGTATTTATACATATTGTTATTTTATTGCTATGTATCAAACTTGTATCAGTTAGCTTCATTATTTCAAAATTATTATTTTGTTTATACTTCAGTCAATATAGTTAAAAGATCAGCTTCTGCAGGATGGAAGTACTTTACAATGTTTCAGGATAGGCTCGAAATAGTTAAATGTAACATCTGCAGTCAGAAAATTAAAAGAGAACCTCCGGGTGCTACAAGTAAAAGATTTTCAACTAAATCTTATGGGGTATCTAAAATCAAAAAACAAAGATGAACATTCACTAGCAGGAAAGGAGCGGTCAAAAGGAACAGAAAAAAAGAAAATATTAAAAAAAGCAAGAAAAAAACCTTAATTTTCTTATATTTTGTTTGTAATTTTTTTTTATTAGTATTATTTGACTGATTGAGCTGAAATTTTCAGGGTATATGCATTTTTTCCCTAAGTTCTGAGTTGATTTCGAGCATTTTTTTGGAGTCTATAACGGTTTGAAAGTTATTTGGGCTCAAAGTTGAAAAAAAAAATGAATGACTGGGTCAAACCACTGGTCCACATGAGCTGAAAATTTAACTGAATTATCTTAGCCGCAATTTCTTACATTGATGAGAACAGATTTTTTATATCACGTCTAGAAAAAAAAAAGTTATAAGCTCTTGAATTTTTTTTTTCTAAAAATCATACCCTTTTTTAAAATATAAAAAATAAAAATTTTTTTTTTAAAAACGCTACCTACAAATTTATTTTTTGGGATATTATTTTGAGGAGGGACAGGGCAACAATATTATATATATATATATATATATATATATATATATATATATATATATATATATATATATATATATATATATATATATATATATATATATATATATATATATATATATATATATATATATATATAATATATATATATGCGCAATGATGTTATTTGCTCTCGTGTCTCTAATTTGGAGTCTCCTGAATTCTCTACTTTATGGCTTAATTAAGCTCTCTTGCAATTCTACTACTAAATTTATTTGTTCTGTTTATGTATATATTAATTCTACTGACTATCCAAAATTCTTCGACTATTTAAACTCCAAAATAGAGCACATTCTGTCTTCTTCTCCTTTCTCCGAAATCATCGTTTTAGGTGATTTCAATGTTCACCACCGCCAGTGGCTTTCATCTAGTTCTCATGATTCAGTCGGTGAACTCGCCTACAACTTTTCTATCCAGAAAAACCTTGAGCAGTTGGTGCGACTCCCTACCCGTATCCCTGACCGTCTTGGTGATGGACTCAACAACATACATGATCTTTTCCTTACTTCTTATCCTTCTCCTTATACTGTTAAATTATTTCTTCCTCTGGGTTCATCCGATCATCTTCTTATCTCCGTATTTTGTTCTGTCACTTCAAGTCTTCCGCAAGAACGGCCCCCGCCTTCGGCGAGGAGACGTTTGTGGCACTTCGGTGCTGCTAACTGGTCTGACTTGCGGTTGTATTTCCCATGGAATGATTATTGCCTTCGTGAGGGTGGTCCCTCTGAGTGTGCTGAGCGTATAACCGAGGTGATTCTCTCTGACATGGAGGCGTATATTCCATATTCTTTCCCTTCTACTAAACCTAACAAACCTTGGTTTAACTCTGCTTGTTATCGCGCTATCCGTGGTTAGGGATGCTGCCTTTAGAGATTACCGTCGTCTTCAAACTCCTGAAATATTCAATTCATATTTCATCCCGGAATCGTACAAAATCTATTCTTAAAGAATAGATTTTGTATATATATATATATATATATATATATATATATATATATATATATATATATATATATATATTATATATATATATATATATATATATATATATATATATATATATATATATATATATATATATATATATATTTCATGGTAGCTCAGTGGGTTAAGTCAGTTTTTCTCTGGCTTAAGGGATCGAGATTCGCCCCTCACTCTCCCGTGTGTACTGCAAAGTATACAAGTCGAGGTTCGAACCTCCGATCCTGTTAACTAACTCACATAAAAAATTGTCGTTTGTAGGAGATTTTCTGTATTTAATTAATTAATTACAGTTTACGGCAAGGTGTATTATTACTGTAATCTCAAAACTCACATATCGCTTAAAAACAGCCAACATTTACAACATTCCAACACACACATTATCACATTCTCTCTAAATTGCTTATCAAGGATTCGAAACCATGCCCAACGTTGGTCAAAAATATACTTGATTATGCTGTACCGGAGCAGGGTTTCCCTATCCAAAACCCAAATAATCTGTGTAGCTTATCAGCTTGGTCAGAAATAACATACAACTCAATTTCCCTGGCTAAGAACCACACTCCTCGAATAGGGCTCTACCCGTGAGTGACGGTGATAACTATATATATATATATATATATATATATATATATATATATATATATATATATATATATATATATATATATATATATATATATATATATATATATATATATATATTAGGGATGGAGTGAAGTATCGGTATCGTTATTGGCATATTTTCCGATACCGGTATCGGTATCGTATCGGTATATTTTTCGGTATCGGTATCGGCAAAAAATTTGTATAGGAGTATTATCGGTATCGGTATCGGTAAGTATCGGCATATTTTCAGGTATCGGGTATCGGTATCGGTAAAAATTTTGGTATCGCTCCATCCCTAATATATATATATATATATATATATATATATATATATATATATATATATATATATATATATATATATATATATATATATATATATATATATATATATATATATATATATATATATATATATATATATATATATATATCAATTAATGATTTTCTTCTTTTTCATTTACCCAGTATGAATCAAAGTTTACTGAGCTCTATTATAGGAATGATCATATTGGAAAAGTATCACGCCTTGTTTTATACCCTCCAGTCTCTTTTTATGAGAATGTAAAATACTTCAACTCAAGCAACCCTTATCAAAGAGTTCAGAAAAGTCTTCCTCCAAGAATAAATTTAAGATGGGCTGCTCAAAAACAGGTAAAAAAAAAATTTATTTTTTTTTTATGCGGATGTTTACATTCCTCTCTCTCTCTCTCTCTCTCTCTCTCTCTCTCTCTCTCTCTCTCTCTCTCTCTCTCTCTCTCTCTCTCTCTCTCTCTCTCTCTCTCTCTCTCTCTCTCTCTCTCTCTCTCTCTCTCTCTCTCTCTCTCTCTCTCTCTCTCTCTCTCTCTCTCTCTCTCTCTCTCTCTCTCTCTCTCTCTCTCTCTCTCTCTCTCTCTCTCTCTCTCTCTCTCTCTCTCTCTCTCTCTCTCTCTCTCTCTCTCTCTCTCTCTCTCTCTCTCTCTCTCTCTCTCTCTCTCTCTCTCTCTCTCTCTCTCTCTCTCTCTCTCTCTCTCTCTCTCTCTCTCTCTCTCTCTCTCTCTCTCTCTCTCTCTCTCTCTCTCTCTCTCTCTCTCTCTCTCTCTCTCTCTCTCTCTCTCTCTCTGCTCTCTCATCTCTATATATATATATATATATATATATATATATATATATATATATATATATATATATATATATATATATATATATATATATATATATATATATACAGTGGAACTCCAATATTCGTCCCCTCCAGTATTCGTCTTTTCCGATATTCGCCCTGTAATTTTTTTCCATATTCGTCGAAAAATCAATATTCGTCCTACCTACGAAAGCCTATAACCTTAAAAATAAAAACTCTTAATAACAATCATTGTTTTTCTCATCCAAAAGGTAAATTTCTTTTTAAAATTTTATTTGTTTAGCGTTTATGTAGGCCTACACAGTGCGTATTACGTATTATTTATGGCAGTACGCTGTTTAATATGTACTGTAGTTAAATTGTACAGTGTTTGAAATGATTTCGGAGATCGATTCTAGATTGAAATTTTTTTTTTTTGTTAAAGAATAGATAGGCAAAATTCGAGGCTGGGAACGAATTAATCCATTTTTAGTTAATTCCTTTTTGAAAAAATTATTCGATATTCGTCTTTGACGAATATTGGAGTTCCACTGTATATATATATATATATATATATATATATATATATATATATATATATATATATATATATATATATATATATATATATATATATATATATATATATATATATATATATAATATATATATATATATATATATATATATATATATATTTTTTTTTTTTTTTTTTTACACATCACCACCACTCACGGGCAGAGCCCTATTCAAGGAGGGGCTGTTAGATCAATAAGAGAATAAGAAAAAGACGACAAATCCCACCTAACGCAAAATTTGTAGGTGAGTAATTGATATTAAATTCGGAAGGAAACACAGATAGAATAGAATTCCACAAAACAGAGGAAAGGAAAGGAATAAGCATCAGGCATCACAGCAAATAAGCCTGGAGTTGCCTATGTCCACACAAAACTTATGTGCTGACAATACAACCCTTGTGTTACGAGGCCGCCGTAAAGACGGAGGTATACGAGTAGACAGATCCATCGAACATTTGCCGCTGTAGTATTTATTGAAAAGGGACAAGGCACCAACGTCAAGTCGCTAAGGTAAATGGTTAAGGGAATTCGAAAGAGTGGAACAATTTATGTCTTTTAGCTTTTGTTCAACCCTATCCAAAAGAAGGGTGAAACTTCAGTCAATCCAGATATGAGAGCAAAACCCCATAGAAGGGTGAATGAGTTCATAGTATAATTTAAGTAAAAAATTCTCGCAAACTAAACAGAACTCCCAGCTTGTTTGAGGCAGCCCCAGAAATTGTGATGTGAGGTTTCCAAGACATTTTTTTTGTTTATGTGAATGCCAAGGATGTTTATACTATCAACAGGAGAGATGGTAGAACCATCGACAGAAATAGAAAAGTTAGGACGTGTTTTTCAAATGGAGATTTCAAGAAGTTGAGTTTTTAATGACTTAAATTTCACAAGGTTGAAACGACTCCACTGTGAGATTCTATTCAGATCAACAAGAATGGAATCAGAAAGATTAAGACGAGAGGCAACTCAAGATGCAAAAGAGGGAGCAGATTTGAAATGAGTAGAAGAATGGAGGGTCGAGTCATCGTCATATGAATAGATTGGGTTAGATGAGCAGCTAAGAAGATCATTAATGAAAAGTAGGAATAGAGTAGGAGACAAGACAAATCTCTGAGGAGCACCACTATTGATAGGAAATGAAGAATAAGTCGTCCCATCAACAACAGTTGATATATAACAATTAGAAAGAAAGGTAGACATAAGTAAGCAAAGAGGAGGAGGAAACACAAAGAATGGGAGTTTGGAAAACAGTGGCCCATGCCATTCATGGTCAAATGCCTTTTGTATATCAAGCGCCACCACACAAGTCTTCCAATGGTCCCTAAGGGCAGAAGACCATAAATCTGTGAAATGGGAAAGTATATCTCCAATAGACCTCGAACGTCAAAAGCCATACTGATGATCAGAAAGAAGGGATTGGGATTCCAGATGATCTAAGAAATGAAAGTTGAGAAGGGTTTCAAAGATCTTATAAAGAATACAATTTAGAGTTATAGGGCGATAATTAGAAGGATCAGAGCTGCTACCTTTCTTCGTAATAGGTTGGACTAATGCGCATTTCCAACACAGGGAAAGCTCTAGTATTGAGGCATAGAGAGAAAAGTTGAACGAGGGACGGAGTCAGCTCAGAGCACACTCCCTTAAAACTCGTGGAGGAATGCCATTCGGGCCTCTTGCCTTCCTAACATTCATAGATTTCAGAAGTCCATGCACCAGATCAAATGTAATCACAGGTAAAGGCATGGGATATCTTAGAGGAGAAGATGTAGGAGGAGGATTACCAGAGTCGTTCAGGGTTGAATTAGAGGAGAACAGGAGGGCAAAGTTATTAGCCTTTTCAATTAGAGTGTTAGCAACAGAACCATCAAAGCGAATAAAAGGAGGAAAGCAAGATTTTATTATATATATATATATATATATATATATATATATATATATATATATATATATATATATATATATATATATATATATATATATATATATATATATATATATATATATTAATATATATATATTCCCTCTTTGGGAATCTACCTTTCTCTCTGTGTGACCTCCTCTCTAATTTTCTTTCCGGTCGTTCTATAGCAGCTGTTGTAGACGGCCACCTTTCTTCCTAAAAATCTATAAATAGTGGTGTTCCTCAAGGATCTGCCCTATCTCCAACTCTTTTTCTAATTTTCATCAATGACCTTCTCTCTATTACTTCGTCTCCTATACACCCCTATGCCGATGACTCCAATTCTTCATTACTCCTTTCAATTTCAATTTCCCAACAGCAGTTGATAGATTTAAGAAGGATGTCCTTGGAGCAACTAACCTCTGATCTTTCTCGTATTTCAAATTGAGGCAGAGAAAACATGGTCGTTTTCAATGCCTCAGAAACTCACTTCCTCCATCTTTCTACTCGACACAATCTTCTACACAACTATGATATCTTCTTCGAAAACACTCAACTCAAACCTTCATCTGTCCTCGATATTCACAGCGTTTCTTTTTCTCGTGATCTTTCTTGGAAAGATCACATTATTTCTCTCTCTAAATAAGCTTCTAAGAGGTTGGGTGTTCTTACGCGCCTTGGTGATTTTTTTACGCCACCCCAGTTGCTTGCTCTGTATAGGGGTGTTGTTTGCCCCTGTATGGAGTACACCTCGCACATCTAGGGTGGTTCCACACATACAGCTCTTCTCGAAAAGGGGGGAGTCTAGGGCTTTTCGTCTTATAAACTTTCGCTCTTACTAACTCTCTCCAATCTCTTTCTTCCCGTCGAATTGATGCGTCACTCTCTCTATACTATCGCTATTACCACGGACATTGCTCTTCTGAACTCTCACGTTGCATACCTCCTCCATTGAGAAGTGCTCGTGCGACACGACTTTCTACATAGTCTCATCCTTTCTCTGTCCAACTGCGACCCCAGACTTAACCACTATGCTCACTCTTACATGTACTCTACTGGTAAAGTCTGGAACACACTCCCTTTATCTGTTTTGCACACTTTTATAAAGGAACACGTCACGTGTCACGTGTCGGGTCACGTCAGCCATTAGCGACCAGATTCAGAATGTTCCCCAACTCTGGTGGAATTTGATAGGTCTCTGGCCTTTGCCCACCAGAGGAGACATAAAAAAATGCCTCAGAACTCTACTCGTATACCTCCGCCTTTACAACAGCCTCGTAGCACAAGGGGTGCATTGTGTGGACATAGGCAACTCCAGGCTTGTCCTCTATGATACCTAATGCCTCCTCCTTTCTAGCTACCTCTGTTTTGTGGAATTCTATCTCATCTGTGTTTCCCCCTGAATTTAATTTCAATTACTTTAAAACCCACGCCTGTGCTCACCCTCAGAAATTTGCGTTAGG
>SEYY01000355.1:0-23777 GCA_009176605.1 Armadillidium nasatum
TGTTGTCAATACACCCTCATTGGCACGCTGTCATGGACTCACTCCTCTCTCGTCTGACTTTTCCTCACGCCCTTACCCCTTTTGAATTTACCAATCACGATAGTTTTTAAAATCACCTGATAAGAGTTTGAGGAGTCGTGTTTCCATTTCATTATATATATATATATATATATATATATATATATATATATATTATATATATATATATATATATATATATATATATATATATATAATATATATAATATATATATTATTATGGTTTATATATTATTAATTAATTTTTTTTATTTTTTTTTTTTTAAATTACATTTTAATTATATATATATATATATATATATATATATATATAATATATATATATATATATATATAATATATATATATATATATATATATATATAAATTCGGCATCTTAGTGAATCGTTTGCTGTCGTGCTGGACATATCGAAAGCTTTCGATAGAGTCTGGCACAAAGCTTTGATTTCTAAACTTCCCTCTTTCGGTATCTATCCTTCTCTCTGTGATCTTCTCACTAATTTCCTTTCCGGTCGTCCTATAGCAGCTGTTGTAGACGGTCACGGTTCTTCCCTTAAAATCTATCAATAGTGGTGTTCCTCAGGGTTCTGTCCTATCACCAACACTTTTTCTGCTTTTCATTAATGACCTTCTCTCTATTATCTCATCTCCTATCCACTCCTATGCTGATGGCTCCACTCTTCATTGCTCCTTTCAATTTGAAAAAAGCCCCACCCAACAGCAGTTGATAAACTCGAGAAGGGTAGCCTTGGAGTAATTAACTTCTGATCTTTCACGTATTTCAAATTGGGGCTGGGAAAACATGGTTGTTTTCAATGCTTCAAAAACTCAGTTCCTCCATCTCTCCACTCGACACAATCTTCCACACAACTATGATATCTTCTTAGAAAAAATACAACTCAAACCTACATCTGTTCTGAATATTCTTGGCGTATCATTTGCTCGTGATCTTTCTTGGAAAGATCACATTGCTTCTCTTTCTAAACAAGCTTCTAAGAGGTTGGGTGTTCTGAGGCGCCTTCAGAATTACTTCCCGCCACCCCAGTTGCTTGCTCTCTATAGGGGTGTTGTTCGCTCTTGTATGGAGTATGCGTCTCACATCTTGGGTGGTTCCACTCATACAGCTCTCCTTGAGAAGGTGGAGTATAGGGCTTTTCGTCTCATCAACTCTCCTGCTTTAATTAACTCTCTTCAATCTCTTTCTGCCCGTCGAATTGTTGCTTCACTCTCTCTTTACTATCGCAATTACAATGGACACTGCTCTTATGAACTCTCTCTTCGCATACCTCCTCCTCGTGTGACGCGCCTTTCTACACAGTCTCATTCTTTCTCTGTCCAACTCTCTGACCCCAAACTTAACCGCTATGCTCAATCTTACATATACTCTACTGGTAAAGTCTGGAACACACTCCCTTTATCTGTTTTCCCAACTTCCTTTGACTTGCATACTTTCAAACGCCGTGTATCTGGACATGTTGGTCTCCTTCGATCTGGATAAGATTTTTCCAACTCCGGTGGAATTTGATAGGCCTCTGGCCTTTGCCCACCGGAGGAGATATATAATATATATATATATATATATATATATATATATATATATATATATATATATATATATATATATATATATATATATATATTACGTATATTTTTTCCTTTTTTGTTTCTGTGTAAAATTATTTTTTTTTCGCTACACGTTATTTTAATTTTTTCATATTTTTCATTTTTGATTGTGTCGTAAAAAAATTTCTTTATTTTATTTCATATTTCAAGATTTCTATACATTTTTTTTAACATTTACAATTATTCTATCTCTCTGTCTTAACATATATACACACTCTGGGAAGATGACCGATGATACTTCTTCGGTATCACTGTCACTTACGCCCAGTTATTACATCTTCCCCGGTATATCCCTGATGAACCTGAGATGTTTATGGATCATCTAAAGGCAATATTACCTGTCTCTTGTGCTTTCCAACAGAGGTATAGGGTGCTGCTCTCTCTCCATCGATTGTTGTCGGGGCCATCAGGAATACTTTATTTGTCTCACCTGCGGGTGGCCATCTTACAGCGTGTGGCTAACACGTCAGAAGAGAGACTCGCTCATCTCTTGCAAGGAGAGGCCCTTGGGGACAGAACCACAAGGCAGTTGTTAACACATTTGCTAGGCCTGCTTGCGACTCCACCGTCTGACAATGAACTGGGCATCCTGAGGGGCCTTTTTATTAACAATCTGCCTCCCTTATTTCAGGGCATTGTCGCGGCCTTATCTCCTTCAACTTATTTGCAGGAGATTGTTTGTACAGCAGAGCGTATCATGAATACCTTTTCTCTTTTTTCACCTTCATTTTCCACTCCTACTTATTCTGCAGCTCTTCTACCCCGCTGGCACCCTCAAGACACCCAGCTGTTTCACTTCCATTTTCTTCTGCTCCTGCTGTGTTTCCTCAGCAGGATCTCTCCATCAGGATGGTTAGTTAAGGGGCCAAGATGGAAGTCATGATGGCTTTCATGCAGCAATTTTTCGTCTCTGCTAACCCCTTTCACCGTTCTCACTCTACAACACCTACCATGTCTCATCCTCATTCTCTCTGAAGCAGGAGAACTCATGGCATGTGTTATTACCATAGCACTTATGGTTCTGACGCACAAAAGTGTGCCCCCCTGTACCTTTCAAGGAAACCAGTAGGCCAATCAATAGAGGCGGCTATTGATACTGGCCATTCAATTACTTCCTCAGAATCAAAACCTCCCCTACAGCACCGGCTCATTCGCATCTTTGACACTTCCACTTCTCTCAGTTTTCTGGTCGATAATGGATCAGAAATCAGCCTCTTCTCGAACGACTCTTTCCCATATTCTTCTGTTCCTATTCCTGCTGTGGCTTTGCACACAGCAAATGGTACTCCCAATTTTAGGTACGGTCAGCGAAGTTGCACCCTGGACCTCAACCTCAGACGAACTTTCAGAAGGATATTTGCTATCGTCGATCTGCAACATCCGATTCTTGATTCCGACTTCTTGGAGCACTTCAACCTTGTGTTGAACCTCCGTAAGCGACGTCTAGTCGATGTTTTTACATTTCTTAAGACTCGAGGTATCCTCGCTGATACAAAACCAATGCGGATCTCAATCCTCTGAGTTCTCTTTTATTATCCCACAGGACTTTCTTTCTTTTCTTAAACGTTGTCCTTCTCATACTCCTGTGAAACACAATGTGGAGCACCACATTGATACCGAATGTACACCCACTTTCACTCGTCCTCGCTGTCGTGCACCAGAAAGACTCATGGTTGCTTGTGCAGAATTCGACCACATGCTCGAACTCGACATCATTTGACCTTCGAAGTTTACTTTGAGTTCCCCCTTGCATCTGGTCCCCAAGACCACTTCTGGAGACTGGCATCCTTGTGGGGGCTACCGTGCTCTGAATGCTGATGCTGCGGCTATGCCCGATAGGTACCACCTACCGTGCATTCAGGACTTCACGTTACAACTTCATGGATGTTCTACCCTCTCAAAGGTGGAATTGGTTAGTGTTTGTAATCACATTCCTGTGGCACCGGAAGACATTCTCAAAACATCTGTGACGACTCCTTTAGGGCTGTTCGAATTTCTTCGTATTCCCTATGAACTCAGAAACGCCACAAAGACATTCCAGATGTTCATGGACTCTGTACTCCGTGGTCTTCCCTTCTTCTGGGCTTATCTCGATGAACTTCTCAGTGCTAGTACTTCTCCTGAACTTAACAAACAACACTTTCGTGCTGTTTTTTCCCGATTGGAAGATTTGGGTGAACCCTGATAAATGTGTTCCAGGAGTTGAGTTCCTCACTTTTCTAGGACACACAATCTCTGCACAAAGAGTTCTACCTTTCCAAGACCGCGTCTCTGCGATTCGCAATTTTCCACTTTCGGAAAATCAACGCTAACTTCGGCAGTTCCTTGGCATGATCATTTTTTATCATCGCTTCATTCCTGCTGCAGCAGCTCTTCTTACACCCTTTTCTTCTCTTCTTAAGAAGAAGAAAAGAAGCCAGTCCATCTTGGCACCTTGGACCGATACCACTCGTCAGGCCTTCCAGGATGCCAAGATTGCACTTGCAGATGCTGTACTACTTGTGTATCTACAAGAGTCTGCCCCCAATGGCATTCAGGTTGACGCCTCTAATTTTTCTGTTAGGGGTATCCTGCAACAGTACCAGAAGGGGATTTGGGTGCCTCTTGCTTTCTTCTCCATGAAGCTTCAATCGTCTGAGATACGGTACAGTACCTTCAGTCATGACCTTTTTTTTGCAGATCACCACCACTCACCGGCAGACCCCTTTTCAAGCAGGGGCAACATACAAAAGGAAGAAAATTCACTCAGACTCAAACCTAACGCATATCCCTCAAATAGACACAGACGGAAGCCCTCTAGAGAAAAAGATTAGATACAGGAGGAAACATAGATGATGTTAGAGAGTTCCACAGAACAGAAGTGGCTGGAAAGAAGGAGGCACCACAATTTGTTAGCTTGGGGTTTCTAGCATCCATACAAACTTCGTGCGAAAGCAGGGCACCCATTATGACACGATGACAAAGCAACGGTGGAGGAATTCGAGAGGCCAATTCCATCGAGCACCTGCCATTATATTACCTATAGAAAAAGAGATAGTGCGCCAACGTCACGTCGAAAAGATAGGGGTCAAGAGAGTTTGAAAGTAGGGGAGAGCTTATTAATCTTTTAGCATTTGACTCAACCCTATCCAGAAGAGTGGAGGAACCGGAGCCTCCTCAAATGTGAGGTTAGTACTCCATTCAAGGGTGAATAAGCCACTAATATAATTGGAGTAACTGCTCAGAAGAGAAAATTCTCTCAACCTGGATAGATGATAGAGCTTCTTAGAGGCCGCCCTAGCAACCATTGTGATATGTGGTTTCCAAGACAATTTATTGTTTATGTTTAGGCCAAGAATGTTAATGTTATTTACAGGTGAGACGGAACAGCCATCGAAGAAGATAGGAAAGTTGGGAGGTGTTTTGGAGAGGGAGATGGGTAGAAGTTGAGTTTTTAAAGAGTTGAATTTCACAAGGTTGTTATGACCCCACCAACAAATCCCAACCAGATCGGCAAGAATAGACGTTGGGTGCTCTGAGAAGCCTACAACATTTATTCAGTCCACCCCAATTGCTTGCTCTGTATAAGAGTGTTGTTCGCCCCTGTATGGAGTATACGTCACACAACTGGGGTGGTTCCACTCATACAGCTCTCCTGAGAATGATAGAGTCCAGGGCTTTTCGCCTTATCAACTCTCCTGCTCTCACTAATTCTCTCCAATCTCTTTCAGCCCCTCGAATTGTTGCGTCACTCTCTCTATACTATCGCTATTACAGTGGACATTGCTCTTCTGAACTCTCTCGTTGCATACCTCCTCCATTGAGAAGTGCTCGTGCAACTCGTCTTTCTACATAGTCTCATCCTTTCTCAGTCCAACTCTCCGGCCCCAGACTTAACAGCTAAGCTCAATCTTACATGTAATCTACTCGTAAAGTCTGAAACACACTTCTTTCATCTATTTTTCAACTTCCTATGACTTATACACCTTCAAAGGCCGTGTATCAGGTCATGTCGGTGGTATTTTAGTAGATCTCTGGCCTTTGCCATATATATATATATATATATATATATATATATATATATATATATATATATATATATATATATATATATATATATATATATATATATTATATATATATATATATATATATATATATATATATATATATATATATATATATATATATATATATATATATATATATATATATATATATATATATATATATATATATATATATATATATATTGTAAATATTTGGTTTATTAAAAACATTTTTTTAAAAGTAACTTTTAAGAAATGTAAATAAATATATAGATGTTAGTCCCTAATTTTTTAAAAGAGTTAAAACGTTTACTTTAATACTTATATATATTTTTATATAATAGTTTATTATTTTATTTTAATTACAATTATTTATATTTTATATTATAATATTTTATTTGTTCTTAGAATTACAACCTTTAATATATTTATATTATTTTTATATTTATTGTATATATATTTATTGTATATTTATTTATTGTATATTTATTTATTTATTTATTTATATTTATTGTATGTCTACCTAAATTGCTTCACATATTTGCGTTCATATCTTTCAAAATGTCTTATTTATTCGTTCGCATATTTATTTTATATTGTAGATATTTCTAAGTTTAGAAGTTGTTAATTTATTTTATAGGTTTATTATTATTATAATATTTATATTATATGTATTTTTATTTTAATTATTATTTATATTAAGACTTAAAAGTATTCAAATTCTTACTATATTATATATATTATTATTATTATTATTATTATTATTATTATTATTATTATTATTATTATTATTATTATTATTATTATTATTATTATTATTATTATTATATATTATTATTATTATTATTATTATTATTATTATTATTATTATATAATTATTGTTATTGTTATTATAAGATCTTTTAAATGGGTTGTCGTTTTCTGTTATATTCTGAATTAAATTATAAATATTAGAATTTAGTAAGACATTACACTAAAATGTTGCTTATATTAATAGTTTTATATAATATTATATTTTATAAAGAAAGGAAATTGTTATAATAATTAATAACTAGTTATGTGTATTAATAATTGACTTCGTTATAAAGAACATTTTTTGTAGAGTATTTTATTTCATTGTTTTAGCTAATAACTATTTATTTATGTATTTTAAGCAGTTACATTTCATATAAAGTTAGAATATTGTATGAGACCATATTTAATATATAAAGAAGTTTGTAACTTTTTATATTTAGTTAAATTAATTTATTTAGTTAGAACTTTATTTAAATTAGTTATTCTTAGTTAAAGTACGTTTATAAGATATTTTTATAACATGTCTAATAGTTAATGTTTATCGTATGTTAATATTAGGGATGAAGAATAATAAAGGACTCAATCAAAGAAGATAATTAGAAGATATTTATGAATAAAGTCAGACAAGAAACTTTGTTCGTGGCTCTTGATATGATTGCTTTTGATCATTAATCAGTAGGTTTCAAACTGATTCCACAAAACTAATACTAGCCTTATCGCTATGTACTTGTAAGGCAAAAGAAGAAGTCTTGGGAGATGATTAATTTCTCCTGTTGAAAGGTTAACTCAATCTAGATTTCAAGGGAGACATTGATTAAAGTGTCTCAGTCTTCTGAAGGAGAGATTAAACTTCTTCAGGTAGAACTGCTTTAAGGTTCTAATCAGGAAACTGATGCTAACCTTTGAGGGTTATGTATATTTTTTATATTAGCCTTTGACTGTTTTGGAATGATGGTTGGTATAATTTTATGCAATACATTTTAAATAGTTGCATAGCATCTTATTTCTAGAATTCACGACTCTGAGGTCACTCGTATTTAGCCACGTTACCAAATTACACCATTTGTTTGTCATATATTATATTTTCTGTAAATAAATATATATAAATTAACATCTTTTTGTCTATGCCACATAATTAAGAGTTTGTCTATAACACGTTATTTTCATTTTTGTTTAACCTGCTTGTGTACTAGAATAATTACATGACATTAAGTAAGAGATAATAAGTCCCAGGTTTGCACAAGATAAGGTAATTATGCAATATATATATATATATATATATATATATATATATATATATATAATATATATATATATATATATATATATATATATATATTGTAAAAGAAGTGTCTTGTCTGTGTCAAGACACAGTCAAGAGTTCTAACAAGAATAAAAATAAAGTGTCTGAAATTTCCTTTAGGTTATAGAAAAAGAGAGAAATGAAAAAAATGATTAATATCTAATAATAAATTTATTATGACATGAAAAAAAATTTAATAATAAAATGGTGTCTATATATATATATATATATATATATATATATATATATATATATATATATATATATATATATATATATATATATATATATATATATATATATATATATATATATATATATATATATATATATATATATATATATATATATATATATATATATATATATATATATATATATATATATATATATATATATATATATATATATATATATATATATATATATATATATATATATATATATATAATATATATATATATATATATATATATATATATATATATATATATATATATATATATATATATATATATATATATATATATATATATATATATATATATATATATATTCGGTTGGAGACGAGAATGGTCCTGTATATTATCTATTTACAACTAATGAGTTTCGGGTTTCATCTTTTTGTTACAATGTAATGATTTACAAATGTTTAACTATTCTCTTAAATAATTATCAGCGTCAAGATCTCGTAATCTAGACTTACAAATATTACTGACTTCTCTTAAAGCCAATGCTTTCTCATAAAACCTCTAAACTCTCATTAAGTTCCTTAAAGACTAAGCTCTCTCGTAAAAGCTTCCAAACTCTCATTAAGTTTGCTTTTCAACTCTAAGTAAGTTATTTAAACAATCCTTAAAGATCTAATTTCTAGTTCTCGTAAACTAAGAATTTTTAAGTTCTCATAAACTTAGTGTCTGGACCTCATAATCTAGAATATCAAATCCTCATTAGATCTTACCATCAACTCTCTCTTAAAAGTTTCGTCCACTCTCTCGCAAGAGCTTCTTTTTCCACTCTCTCACAAGAGTTTCTCCTCCTTTTGTCATATTTTTCACCTGAGATGAACAGGAAAGTTAAATTTCTATACAAAATAATAACAATAATAAAAATATAAAGAAGCAAAAATAAAAATATTATATGTTAATATTAACTTCTATTATATTTAATTATATCTCGAAAACTAATTCAAAATAAAGGATTTAAGGCTAAATACTTTCAAAAATAAATGCACTTAAACTAGAGTGAAATAGGATTTGGAAACTTAACCAGAATTCCATTATATTAACATCCATCTTTGATCAACTTTTGGAAATGTAACTTTGTCTAACAATTTTATAATTTAAGATTTAGGAAAAAGTAAATTTCAAACATCGATCCAACCATTTTGGGTTCGTTACAGCGGAGATATTTCAGAACTTAAAATATATACAGGTGAAGGTTCTTAGAATCTGGATCTTAAAAAAATACATATATAAGGTTATAAGTAAATTAAACAAACACTTTAAATACCTATAAATAATGGGAAAAGCTTTATAATACGAATATACTATATATAAAAATATATGGAACCCGTATAAAACAATCATTTTCCTTACGAAAGAGTGTAGGAAGATTTTTAACAAATAATAACATAGAAATAGAAGAAAATCAGTAGATTTTCTGCGGAGTACAATTTCACAAAAATAAAAGTATATATATATATATATATATATATATATATATATATATATATATATATATATATATATATATATATATATATATATATATATATATATATATATATATATATATATATATATATATATATATATATATATATATATATATATATATATATATATATATATATATATATATATATATATATATATATATATATATATATATATATATATATATATATATATATATATATATATATATATATATATAATATATATATTTATAATAATATAATAATAATAATAATAATAATAATAATAATAATAATAATAATAATATAATAATAATAATAATAATAATAATAATAATAATAATAATAATAGCTATTTCTTTTATAAAAGAAAATTAAATGATTTTTTGTTTAAGCTAAAAGTGAATTCCTTATGGAAATCTTAATTATTTAAATTTTACATATATATATATAATATATATATTATATATATATATATATATATATATATATATATATATATATATATATATATATATATATATATATATATATATATATATATATATTATGTATCCTCTGGTGGGCAAAGGCCGGAGGCCTACCAATATCCACCAGAGTTGGGGAACATTCGGAATCTGGTCGCTAATGGCCAACGTGACCCGATACACGGCGTTTAAAAGTGTGTAAGTCAAAGGAAGTTGGGAAAACAGATAAAGGGAGTGTGTTCCTGATTTTTCCAGTAGAGTACATTTAAGAGTGAGCATAGCGGTTAAGTCTGGGGTCGGAAAGTTGGACAGAGAAAGGATGAGACTGTGTAGAAAGACGTGCCGAACGAGTCCTTCTCAATGGAGGAGGTATGTGACGTGAGAGTTCAGAAGAGCAATGTCCGTTGTAATAGCGATAGTATAGAGAAAGTGATACAACAATTCGACGGGAAGAAAGAGACTAAAGAGAATTAGTAAAAGCAGGAAGATTGATGAGACGAAAAGCCCTAGACTTCCCCTTTTCGAGAATAGCTATGTGTGGAACCACCCCAGATGTGAGAGGTGTACTCCATACAGGGGCGAACAACACCCCTATACAGAGAAAGCAACTGGGGTGGCGTAAAAAAACTAAGGTACCTCAGAACACCCAACCTCTTAGTAACTTGTTTAGAGAGAGAAATAATGTGATTTTTCCAAAAAAGATCACGAGAAGAAAAAACACCAAGAATATTGAGGACAGATGAAGGTTTAAGTTTAGTGTTTTCTAAGAAGATATCATAGTTGTGTGAAAGATTGTGTCGAGTAGAAAGACGGATGAATTGAGTTTTTGAGGCATTGAAAATAACCATGTTTCCTCTGCCCCAATTTGAAATACGAGAAAGATCAGAGGTCAGTTGCTCCAATGCAATCCTTCTTGAATCTTTCAATTGCTGTTGGGAGGGACGTCTTTCAAGTTGAAAGGAGTAATGAAGGGTGGAGTCATCGGCATGGGAGTGTAAAGGAGACGAAGTAATAGAGAGAAGGTCATTGATGTAAAGTAAATACCACTATTTATAGATTTATACTATTTATAGATTTATAGAAAGAACGGTGGCAGTCTACGACAGCTGCTATAAAACGACCGGAAAGGAAATTAGAGAGAAAGTCACAGAGAGAAGGATAGATTCCGAATGAGGAAAGTTTAGAAATCAAAGCTTTGTGCCAGACTCTATCGAAAGCTTTCAATATTTCTAGCGCCACAGCGAAAGATTTAACGAATCCCAGAAGAGCGGAGGATCAAGAGTCAGAAAGTAGGGACCGTACTGTATGTACTCCATGACGAAAAATGCAGAAGCCTGCCTCACTTCAGAAGGACAATATTTTGAACGTTTACAGTGATTTGGACTGGAATGTTGAATTATCTAGGATTATTATGTATGCTCTAAACATACATTATAATATACGGATGTTTCAGTATGTTTTGTGTCTACCTCAACATGGAGCAGTGTGTGAGCTATATCTCCTCAGCTGTGCCTTTCTTGACCTAGGCTTATTAAATATTATTTGTTCAGCAACAGCTATTATATATATTATATATATATATATATATATATATATATATATATATATATATATATATATATATATATATATATATATATATATATATATATATATATATATATATATATATATCACATGATTTGAGAGATAGAATTCATTTTATTAGATATAGAGTTTCATATTTCAATAGTTTTGTGTAGCAATGTGACTTCAAAATAATTAAATATTAAGGGTATCAGAAAACCTAAATTTTATGGTCATTAATTATTTTTCAAACTTTTTTCCACTTTCATGAATACAGTAAAAAAAAATTGATATCAGTTCTCGGTATAAGTAAATTCTATATATCAGTTTCCGTATTGGGTGGTTTAACATTATTGGTATCAGTATCGGCTAAATTTTTGTATCGCTCTATGTAAATTAAATATTAAGAAATAAAATTTATAGGTTTGGTTGCTTGAAATAAAATTCAAAAGATGGAAACAAAAATATAATTTCCTTTGCTTATCAAAACAGTGGTTTGTTCCTTGAAACTGAAAAAAACATGCCCTTGTAACATCATACTTACAAAATATTTTTCTTCTGTGCTGGATGCATTTGTCAGTTTTGGTTTTTCTGAATCCTTTTTCATTCTCCCATAAAATTTGGTAAAAATTTGACTAATTTTAAACTTCTTCAAAATGATGCACGGGAGAAATAATGCCAGTAAAACAATAACGGTCAAAAGGACAATGATCATTATTTTCATAGTTCTGATTTCCTCAAGCAAATCTATATATATATATATATATATATATATATATATATATATATATATATATATATATATATATATATATATATATATATATATATATATATATATATATATATATATATATATATATATATATATATATATATATATATATATATATATATATATATATATATATATATATATATATATATATATATATATATATATATATATATATATATATATATATATATATATATATATATATATATATATATATATATATATATATATATATATATATATATATATGTATGTGTGTGTGTGTCAGATTTTATACTTGTAATCAACCAACTGTCATAAGATAGTCAGAAATGAAAAAAGCAAAAAAATATTTTTCTTCTCTGACAACCTCTTGACTTAGTTGATTTCCAAATGAAATAAATGACTATGATAGTTATAATTTAAAGTATTACACCTCACTCGTATTTCAAGGTGGTAGTGGACTGTATTTCGTAATTTTATAAGAGGAATACGAATGAGGAGAATTAACAATTCTAATTGTTAACTCTAAACTTCATTTGGAGCACATTTCACCTATTCCTTTGTTCTTCAATTGAAATGACCCCTTTCGTTCAGACAACAAAGGGAACAGCCAAAGATTGGGTCTCTTAAAAATATATGTTTGGTATTAAATAAAATAAATAATCTATTTAAAATTAAAACTTTAAGCCTTCCTACCCTCTCCTTTCGAACCAAACCATCTCAAAAGAATTGTGAAAACTACTCTAAGATATTTAAGAATGGCTTGATTCGAAATTAACTGAAGAGACAATCCTTCAGAACTGAAGAAAGTAAGAGGATAAAAGTGAGAATAATTTTCATGTTTATTTTTATTATAAGGATAGTAAAAGGAGTCTGTAATGAATATATAAAAATAATATAAATCCAAATGTTGTTGACGTTACGTTAATATGATTTGTTATCAGTAATGATTTATTAATATATACAAAAAAATGAATAAAATAAAATAATATATACTTAAATACTAATTAATGTAAAATAATATACAAAAATATTTGTTAAAGAGTCAAAAAAAAATTAATTACGACTAAAATATAGTAGTAAATAAATTAATCGTCACCTTATAATAAACTAAGTTTTAATTAAAGAATTTGTTTTGTTCATTTTAGAACAAACTCTTAATCTATTCAATGAATTATTTACAGTACTTCACTAGTTCTCGTGAAGATTTTTAATGAGTAGGTTTATTTTATTTACCAAAAATATATAATCATGTTTTTTTTATAATATAAACGATGTAAACTAACTCTTTACATGTTTGTATGAGTCTAAAACAAAAAATGAAAAAAATCCTATTGTGTCATCGTTGTTGTAAGCAAAGCTGTGATTGAAATTTTTTAAACACCGAAGAAAGGTGTTTTAAGTCTCACCGAAAAGATAGAAAGGAGATAGGAAAGGAACTTGAAATAACCGAAATTCCCTAAACTAATGATGATTACCTCACATCTGAAATAAAAAAATAAAAAAAGATGAATCTAGAAGATAATTTAGTTGTCTGTTTTTAAACGTAGGAAATTGCAGAATTCAAGACAAAACTCAAAATTCTACAACTTCGCGTAGGAAGTCAACTAAAATAAGGAAAGACTAAGTTGAAGTCTTAATAGGATTTTCGTTTTAGTACTCACCGGAGAAGGGGAATCTGTACGAATTCCACTTCTCTCAAAGCTAGAAAATCCTAAAAAAGATATCAAC
Source organism: Armadillidium nasatum (assembly GCA_009176605.1). Lineage (NCBI taxonomy): Eukaryota > Metazoa > Arthropoda > Malacostraca > Isopoda > Armadillidiidae > Armadillidium > Armadillidium nasatum. The sequence continues at coordinate 14,012 of SEYY01000355.1, forward strand.
TTCAGAATTAAGTTGACAGAAGATAAACACTCGGTACTTCTCTTTTATTTACTTTAACTTACCAGGCGAGTGAGGCGTACCAAAAAAAAACTAACTAAGAATTAAACCAATTCGAAGCAAAGTTAATAAAATACCGTCTGGTTATTTATAAAAAAAAAGCATAACCAGACCCTGGCTTAGGCCTCCTCTGATTAGAATCAGAGTTTTAATCCTAACTGGGATTTGCAAAGTTTAAAACAACTATGCAAAAAATGTAAAAAAATAATAATTTAACCTGCAATTCAAAATTTAAATAAAGGAACTTAATAAACGCTTTAAAAAATTGAAAATGAGGGAGGGAATCTAAAGTTCCTTAAAATCGCAGGCTAAAACCTTAACACCTTCTTATAAGAAAGAATGAGCTAAGAGTGTCGGGGATATGCAAATTCCACTTTTTATACTTCACTCCGCAACCGAAAAGAAATCTCTTCTTTTTAAGTAACGAAACAGTCCATCAAAGATTTGTGTTTCTTTCAATTTCTTAATTTAGCTAAACAAGCACAAGCTGCGATGTAAAGTCTTCAGATACCCCAAAAATAACAGTTTTCTTTAATTCCTTCCCATTTTCTAATACATTCCTAAACCACCTTTCATTAACAAAGGTATTTTTACTATTTACTATGAATTTGATGCTAAAGGTCACAAGACTAACAGCAAAAATAAGTTTGTAATCTTTAAAACTGATAAACAGTTACATGTGTTTGATAAAATTTGAAAATGTAATTTTTGTTTGTTTTAAAATATTTCTCTTTGTTGAAGAAAACTCCTAACTCATTTAAAAACTTAAATGTAATTATCTTACAAATACAAATGATATCGCCATTTTCCAAAACAATCTTTGCCAACCTTAAAGGGTATTATTGTAACTGTGAATATCATTTCTACGACTAATTTCATTCATTAGTTTTATAGTGAATAACAAATAAATAATTTTTTGTTGTATATATGAATAAAACAATCATTGTAACAATGAATATCTTCATTTTATTTCATTTAATAAATGTTGAAATAAAAAGGGCGGAACAGTTGGTAATAGACGTCGTTTAAGCTTCTCTTTCACTATGTTAAGTTTCAGATGTCCCCAGACGAATAATTTTATCTAATTAAAGTTTTTATTCATTACTTTTTATTTTAAAATAATATATTATCAAATCGTTATATATATTTAATAACTTTTAATAAAAGAATGAAAGGTAATTTCATTTTTAATCGAAAAATATAAAGGTTTTTAATAAAAAGAAATTGGTAACTCAATTTCCCGTTACCTGTATTCTGTTGAGAGAAAGTCATATATTTATAACTCTATTACTTAAATTTCTAACTTTGTGAACCTTTATCAATCAAACCTTAATATATAAGAGTAATAGGAATATAAAGTTGAAAGGCAGTAATGAGAGAAACAAAAATGATAAGAAACAAAAATCATAAAAAAAATACGCTCATGCGCGTAATTTGTACATACACAATTTTTTTAAAAAGCAAAGTACGGTATTTCTTTAAAAGCCACACTGAAATATCAAAGTTCCATATCTCATTATATCCTTGGTGGTAAAAATTTTTTAATAATATTTACAACATTAAAACTCCCTACCAAGAGAGAAAATGAAAAAAAAATAAATGAATAAATAAATAAATAAATAAAAAATAAAAAACTTTTTACAACTTACATTAACTAAATCCACATCAAAGGCATGACTTTCACTAGAATCATGACATTTAACGAGGTAAAAGTAATAGGAATATAAAGTTGAAATGCAGTAATGAGAGAAACAAAAATGAAAAGGAAAAATAGTGAAGAGAGAGAGAGAGAGAGAGAGAGAGAGAGAGAGAGAGAGAGAGAGAGAGAGAGAGAGAGAGAGAGAGAAGAGAGAGAGAGAGAGAGAGAGAGAGAGAGAGAGAGAGAGAGAGAGAGAGAGAGAGAGAGAGAGAGAGAGAGAGAGAGAGAGAGAGAGAGAGAGAGAGAGAGAGAGAGAGAGAGAGAGAGAGAGAGAGAGAGAGAGAGAGAGAGAGAGAGAGAGAGAGAGAGAGAGAGAGAGAGAGAGAGAGAGAGAGAGAGAGAGAAATTCTTTATACTTGAATGAATAAAACTTTAAATCATACTGAATAAAAAATAAAATTAGTCCAACCTCAATTGTCTTGAATCAAAAGAAGTAAAATAAAGTTTTAGGAGTAAATAAATTAGTTCATCATCAGGTTTCCCTTATCAATAGAAGAGCTCTCTACAAGGATCAGACTCTCTCCTAAAGTCACAATGAGTAAAAACAAAGTAATAATAATAATAATAATAATAATAATAATAATAATAATAATAATAATAATAATAATAATAATAATAATAATAATAATAATAATAATAATAATAATAATAATAATAATAATAATAATTTTTAAAACTGACGTAGTAAAAGAAATTTAAAAGATGAAAAATGATTAAAAAATATTTTTTCGTCTTAAATCAAAAGTTGACTACACTGCTTTTTTTTCAGTCACAGTGGCCCACTTGATTTAGACCCCATTTATCACACGAGAGAGCATGACCAATGGTAAAAGAATTTTAAAATCTTTGAAAAGGGTCAGTAAAAAAAAACAGGAATTAATATTCCTTTTAAGTCATCAATGCCCTACTCAAGTGATCAAAAAGAAAGTGGTCATTCCTACGAGAGATTCTTTGATACAGTAACCTAAATGAATTTAAAAGTAAAAGTTCACAAAGTTAGAAATTTAAGTAATAGAGTTATTTAATGATTTCTGACAAAAAGCTGGAGCTAAAGAAAGGTAAAAATATAAAAATAATATAAGGAATCATTGTCTCATTCATTTAAGTTTTAAAAGAAAGAAGAGAAAAAAAATATATATATATATATATATATATATATATATATATATATATATATATATATATATATATATATATATATATATATATATATATATATATATATATATATAATATATTATAAAATATTATAGTTATTAAAATAAATAAGAAATGTCAATTTCTAGCCAAAATCATGCCTTAATATAAATTTAGTAAATTTAAAAATTACAAATTTTAGTTTTCTTCTGTAATTATATTTTTAATTCTCTGTCTCGCCACAATTTTGGCTTGACGAGAGGGTCTAGGGAGAGAGGTTAATGGTGCAGAAGTCTCCTCAATGGAGGAGTTATGCGGATTTGAATAAATTTCCAAAGGATATAAATGAACAATAGCTCTTGTAATTATTCCAGTTTAGTTTTAATAGAAGCAGATCTTGTAAACCCATCTGGTGAGGTATGTAGATCAACAATTTTTCCCAGCTTCCATTTTAAACGTGAATTGTCACCTTCTATTAATACAATTTCTCCTAGTTTTATTTTAGGACGATTTGAATTATTTATAGTTTGACGAAGGTGTAAGAGATAGTCTTTTTTCCAACGTTGTTGAAACTTAAGAATAAGATTAAGTATATAACGATATCTCTTACTGAGTTTATTAGTATCGTTATAAGTATCAAATTCCAAATTTTCCTCAGGAATAGGAATTGTGTGAAGAAGATGTCCATATAAAAGATGTGAAGGAGTAAGAAATTCCTCCTCATTTAAATCATCTCCAACGTAGGTTAAAGGTCGAGAATTCATAGTGTTTTCAACTTCAGTTAAAACTGTATTAAATTCATCAAAACGTAACAAGAGAATTTTGTAAAGTACGTTTTAAATGAAGTTTACAAATCCCGACTAAGCGTTCATAGAACCCACCAAAAAAACTGGCCCTAGCTGGGTTAAATCTCCATACAATAGAGTTTTTTAAAAGAAAATCTTTAATTGAAGGTAATGTATGAAGATATTTTATATATTCAGAAGCTCCTTTAAAATTTAAAGCATTATCGGAATATAAAACTGATGGCTTTCCTCGACGATTTATAAATCGACGAAAGGCTAGTAGAAAGGATTCTACTCCATTATCGAAAACAAGTTCAAGATGAACTGCTCTATATACAGCACAAGTGAAAAGAACAATATAACATTTTTTAATTATATTTTTAGAAACTTTGACTTGAAAACTACCGCTTAAATCAACACCAACTGTGGTAAAAGGGTTACATTCAGTTACCCTGACTTTGGGTAGTGAAGCTAGAGGGGCAGATTTAAAATGTATGGCTTGTAGTCTCTTACAGAGTACACAAGACCTCAATATTTTCCTCAAAGTTTGTCGCATTCGAGGGAAATAAAATTTCTGTCTAATAAAGTTAATTAATTCTGAAATACCGACATGATGATAATCATAATGGTATTTCCATATAAGTAAATTTACAAAGGAAGATTTATAAGGTAAAAATATAGGAAACTTGGTTTCATATGGAAGAGAGGAATTATTCAATCGGAGATTACATCTTAAAATGTTTTCAACCAATCTTAAACTGAAAATTTTAGTAGTTTGAGTAAGAGGAGAATTTAATTTCAAACAAGAAATTCCTGGTTAACAATGTTGTTGTTCGACATTTTGAATCCATAAGGTCTCTTCTTTACTCATTTCATCAATGGTGAAATTGTGAGAAAAGAGAGGTTCTTTAGAAGATTTAATAAGAGGTAGTTTTTTGCAAGAACTTTTAAGATTTGTGACAAATCTTAACACTAAGGCAGTTATTCGATATACTTTATTTAATGAAGAATAATCTTCAAGATTAAATAAGTTATCGAATTTAATTTCATTTTTATTATTTTTTACATTAATATCAGAAATATTTATTAAATTATTTGATGCTAAATAAGATGGATTTTCAATCCATACCGGCCATTGATTTTGGATCAGTTATCCAAGATGGACCTTCCAACCAAAATTTAGAAAAAAGATATTTAATATTAGTACCTCGACAGGCTCCATCTGCAGGATTGTCTTTTGTAGGTACATAATGATAATTTGCATCAGGAAGATTTTTCCGAATTTCATCCACTCTGTTTTGGTTAAAAACAGGAAGAGGTTTGGTAGTATGTATCCACTGAAGTGTAGCTTGATTATCAGACCACACATGAATACTTTCAATATTTAAAATATTTTTAAAGGTGTCTTTCACATACTTTATTAAACGTGATGATAAAAGAACACTCATTAATTCAAGTCTAGGAATAGTTAATTGTTTAAGAGGCGAAACCTTTAGACTTTGAAATTAATATATTTACATAAGGTTGATTATTTAAATGAGAGACTACATAAACAACACTTGAATATGCAGTTTGACATGCATCTGAAAATGCATGCAACTCTACATTATTAGAATAAATTAATTGTCTAGGTAAAATCAAAGATTGAGACTCATTTAACAACAAGGCAATTTTTTTATATTCTTGTTGTAAAGAATCTGAAATGCGTTGATCCCAGTTCACTCCGCTAGACCATATTTTTTGGAGTAAAACTTTACCTTTTATTGAAACTGGACTTAAAATCCCGCAAGGATCAAATAAAGAAGCTAAATTGCTTAATATAGTTCTTTTAGTATGAGCTGTGTCATCTAATTTTTTATTTGGATAAGTAATGGTGTCATGTTCTGAATCCCATTCTAATCCTAAAATTTTAATAGTAGAAGAATCGATCCCTAAACCCTTGTTTTTGAACTCTTGGTTTAAAGTTTCAGAATTTGAGATCCATTCTCGTAAATTTAAGCCAGCACTATTAAATATAGAACGACTTTCAAGAAAGAAATCTCTTAGTTCTTCCTCATTATTAAATGTATTAAAAATATTGTCAACATATAGTTGAGACAAAAGTTCATTTTTATATTTGGTATTAGAATTAGATATATGATGTTTTAAACAAGGCAGCGAGAAGAAATGGAGAACTAGTAGCTCCAAAAAGAACTGATTTAAAACGATAAGTAATTATAGGACTCTTAATATCTCCTGGATCTTTTAGCCAAAGAAATCTTACAGAGTCTCTGTCTTTCTCAGACAGTTTGATACCAAGGAAGGCTTTCTCAATATCAGCACTGACTGCAAAAGATTTAATTCTAAATTTTAAAAGCACTTTTCCAAGTTCTGTTAACAGAGTAGGCCCACTGTAGAGACAGCTGTTTAAACTTGGAAAATTAGAAGAAGCATCAAATACGACTCTTAAAGCAGTAGTATTTGATTTTTTAAGAACACCTGAATGAGGTAAATAATGTAATTTCCCTTCCGGATGTACCGGAGTGGAAGGGCCTATTTCTTCAATAAAATCGCGTTTTAAATAATCAATAAAGACTTCTGAATACGCTTTCAGAAGTTCAGGGTTTAATTGAAGTTTTTTAAGAACGCTGTATAAACGTCTTTTTGATAAAGAATAATTATCTGGCAAATCTGGATGATCCTTCCTCCAAGGAAGAGACACTTCATATTTACCATTTTTAAAAGATAAACTATCCTGAAAAGCTGCTATGGTAGTCTTATCAGAATTTGTAAATTTCTCATCGGGTAAAATGCCGATATGATTAAGAGTCCAGAGTTTATCTAGATCCTCTGAGGTTTGAAAATATTTATGATCTTCTTCAACAGAAATAGAAGAGATAAAGTTGTTTTCAATTGAAGGTTTTAAAATGTCCTCTAGAGACTGCTGATTAGTCGAGGTCCCTTCAATGGAAAGATTTAAATTAGAAGAAGTATAATTTTCTGTTGAAGAAATAAAAGATGATTCTCCATAAGAAGTTTTATTTAAAATTTCTTCTTTAGAATGGAGTTCTTGAGAAGTTAAAATTTTTAAGGGATCAATTTCATTAATAAAATTGATTCCTATTTTAAAAGAAGACACCAGAGTGATCTGGGCATCTTTTTCTTTTGATGTAAAAGGCAATTCTCCATAAAGAGCACTGCCAAAAGGTGTGTCTATAAGATTTATTCCTTTAAAAGTTTTAAAAGACTTAAGGAATTTATTTATATAGTCTGCTCCTATAAGTATGCCTAAGTCATTGACATAGTCGCTAGGAGGGTAAGGATTTGATAATTTTACATGGTGTTGCCTTAATAAATTTGTTGTTTGAACCAAACCAGGAATATATATATCAGATGGAAGAGTATCTACTACAGGGGCAGATATTATAATATTTCCTTCATTAGTTTTTATATTAATATCAATGACATCATAAAGGGCTACAGCTCCTTTCTTATTAATGCCATTTATGCAAAGCTGAATTTTAAATTTAATTGGAGATTTTAATATTTTCGCTATTGACCTAGAAATCAATGTTCGTTGACTCCCAAGGTCAAAAAGAGTGCGAACTGGAATGGTTGAAGTTTGTTTGTATACTTCAATATCTGCAAGAGGTAAGGCAACACCAATCCTGTCTCATATTTGTAATGTAGAGACAGAGTTGGCATGAGATTCTGAAGATTGATTTTTATGAGTCTCTCTGTCACACAATGATGTATGGTGATCTGGAGACTTGCATAAATAACAAGTTTTAGTGCTTGTGCACTGAGAAGTATTATGGAAAGTGTTTAAACACTTTGAGCAGTGTTTATTTTGTTGAACAAACAACTGCCTTGATTTTAAATTAAATATGTTACAATTGGAAGAATAATGCTCTCCTCTACAATAGACACATTTAAGAACTTTAGCTTGACTCGGAATTTGACTCTGAGGTTGAGTCTGAGTTATAGGTTTATTATATACAAGAGTTTGAGTCTTAGGCTTAGTTCCTGAATTTATATTTAAAGTAGTTACTTGTCTTGGCTTCTCTTCCCTTTTTTGAAAGTTTTTATGCTCATTAAATTTATGATTAAAATTTGATTTCTCTTTTCTTTTTTCTGGTTTTCAGGCAAGATTAATGTTTGCCCTACTGTTTCCAGAGTATAGAGATTTTTAGAGATGATCTCTAAAACAAGATCAACTGTCCAGTTGTCTCTTGGTTCCCCTAATGGGAGATGAGAGATCAATTCTGAAGGCAGTTTTTGAGCTAAAATGGTTCCTAAAATGATGGAACAGCCTTGACAATCACCAATAATTTTTTGAGTTTTTAATGACTCAAAATAGCAATGAATATTTGCTTTAAAATTAAATAAACTTGTATAATTATATTTAGGAGAAGGAATAGCAGTTATTTTTAATATTAAAGTTTCTATTAATTTACGAGAGTTGCCAAAATCTCGTTTTAGTTGGTTAAGAATGATCGGGTAGTTATCACCGATTCTTGCATAACCAGAAACACTTGTAAGTGCAGGTCCCTTTAAACAGTCTAAGAGACATTGTAATTTATCAATATTAGAGAATCCTCTGTCTTCTACTATGGACAAAAAGGACTCTAAGAAAGAGTTAAACTCTAAAATTTCTCCACTAAAACAAGGAAGTTTTTTCTGTGGAAGTCTGAATAATTCTGTCTTTCTATTTGATTTATATTTATATTCTGATTTATGAGAAGAAGTTTCGTCATCTGAACTTCTAGAGCTTTTTCTAGAGTTCTTTTCTTCTTCCTTTAAAATTGAGTAGGCTTTATGTAGAATTGTTTCTACAGTCTCTCTACGTTCTATTGACTCTTCTAGGTCAGAAATAAAAGTTGTCTCATCCAAATTAGCTTGGATGGTTTCATCTAGAAGTGCAAGATCTTCTAGACAACGCTCTAAAGTTTTAATGACTCCATTGATTTTATTTATATCAATGTCAGTCTCTAATAAAGATTCTAGTTTTTGTACAGACTTAGTGGTCTGTATTCTGATGCCTCTCCTTTTCTGTACAGGATTTAAACCCTTAAAGGGAGGAATTAATGAAGTTTTATTTTCCATTTCTTTAAATGGATTAGATAAATTCGGAAGAGACATCAATAAATTAATATTTTAAGCAAAAATAATATTATTTAAGTAATTTGCCTTGTAAGAATGATCTTAAACAAGGATAGTCATCCGGTTCAGAATGACCAAAAAGAAATGTGTCAGATATTATACTGTAGTCAACCAAATTCATGAGATTATCAGAAAAGAAAAAAGCAAAAAAATATTTTCCCTCTCTGACAACCTCCTGACTTAGTTGACTTCCGAATGAAAAAAATAACTAAGATAATTTGATTTAAACGATACACCCATTCGCATTTAATTTCGGTAGTGGACTGTATTTTGTTATAGGAATGAGAAATACGAATGGGGAGAATCAACAACTCTAGTTGCCAACTCTAAGTTTCATTCGGAGCACATTTCAACCTATTCCTTTGTGTCTTCAATTGAAATGACCCCTTTCGTTAGACAACAAAGGGAATAGCCAAAGATTGGGTCTTTTAAAAATATTCTTTGTTATTAAATAAAAAATAAATATTTTTAAATAAAACTTTAACCTTCCTACCCTCTCCTTTCGAACCAAACCATCTCAAAAGAATTGTGAGAACTATTCTCTAAGATATTTAAGAATGGCTTAATTCGAAATTAACTGAAGAGACAATCCTTCAGAACTGAAGGAAGTAAGAGGATAAAAGTGAGAATAATTTTCATGTTTTTTTTATTATAAGGATAGTAAAAGGGGTCTGTAATGAATATAATGAATATTATAATCCAAATGTTGTTGACGTTACGTTAATATTTGTTTATGAATAATAATACAAAAAAAATAATATAAAATAAATATTATATAAATAAATAAAATATACAAAAATATTTGTTAAATAGTAAAAAAAAAAATTAATTACGACTAAAATATAGTAGTAAATAAATTAATCGTCACTTTATAATAAACTAAGTCTTAATTAAAGAATTTGTTTTGTTCATTTAGAACAAACTCTTAATCTATTCAATGAATTAT
>SEYY01000355.1:23877-56392 GCA_009176605.1 Armadillidium nasatum
AAACTTCCCTCTTTCGGAATCTATCCTTCTCTCTGTGACCTTCTCTCTAATTTCCTTTCCGGCCGTTCTATAGCAGCTGTTGTAGACGCCCACCGTTCATCCTATAAATCTATAAATAGTGGTGTTCCTCAAGGATCTGTCCTATCCCAACTCTTTTTCTAATTTTCATCAATGATCTTCTCTCTATTACTTCGTCTCCTATACACTCCTATGCCGATGACTCCACCCTTCATTATTCCTTTCAATTTGAAAGACGTCCCTCCCAACAGCAGTTGATAGACTCAAGGAAGGTGGCCTTGGAGCAACTGACCTCTGATCTTTCTCGTATTTCAAATTGGGGCAGAGAAAACATGGTCGTTTTCAATGCCTCAAAAACTCAATTCCTCCATCTTTCTACTCGACACAATCCTTCCACACAACTATGACATCTTCTTCGAAAACACTCAACTCAAACCTTCATCTGTTCTTAATATTCTTGGTGTTTCTTTTTCTCGTGATCTTTCTTGGAAAGATCACATTACTTCTCTCTCTAAACAAGCTTCTAAGAGGTTGGGTGTTCTGAGGCGCTTTCGTAGTTTTTTTACGCCACCCCAGTTGCTTGCTCTGTATAGAGATGTTGTTCGCCCCTGTATGGAGTATGTTTCGCATATCTGGGGTGGTTCCACACATACAGCTCTTCTTGAAAAGGTGGAGTCTAGGGCTTTTCGTCTTATCAATTCTTCTGCTTTTACTAACTCTCTCCAATATCTTTCTTCCCGTCCAATTGTTGCATCACCTTCTCTATACTATCGCTATTACAATGGACATTGCTCTTCTGAACTCTCACGTCGCATACCTCCTCCATTGAGAAGGGCTCGTGCGACACGACTTTCTACACAGTCTCATCTTTTCTCTGTCCAACTCTCCGACCAAAGACTTAACCGCTATGATCATTCTTTCATGTACTGTCCTGGTAAAGTCTGGAACACACTCCCTTTATCTGTTTTTCCAACTTCCTTTGACTTGCACACTTTTAAACGCTGGGTATCGAGTCATGTCAGTCATTAGTGACCCGATTTCGAACGCTCTCCAACTCTGGTGGATTATGGTAAGCCTTTGGCCTTTGCCCACCAGAGGAGACATAAAAAAAATAGACATAGACTCAAGATTCAGTACTTTTATCAATCAAATATATAGGTGTTATCATGGGACCTTCCAAATTAAAACCAAGCAGCTAGGCTGTAAAAGGGTCCATAATCCATGGTTAACACCAGGGTTATTAAATTCAATAGATCAAAAACACAAACTCTACCGTAATTACAAACGAGGCATCATCCCCCTTCAATTATATAACAATTATAACAATCAATTAAAAGCACCTTAAAAAAGGCGAAAAGAAAATATTACACTAATCAATTCTGTGAGGTAAACAATAATTCAAAAGCAAACTTGGAGCCTCATAAACAATCTAATCAATAAAAACAAAGAGCATTCCCACAAGATAAACCAATTATCAATAAATGGTGAAGTCTCAACAGACCAAAAGAAAATTGCAGTTTCACTAAACAGTTATTTATCAATATTGAAACCGAAATTTTAACATATCGTTCAGCTAGCCAAACAAACCTTGAAAATTTTTTACCTCAGCGCAACTCACATTTCACATTCCAAAACATTACCCCATTAGATGTCCAAAATAAAATAGCTGGATTAAAAAAAAAATCGATATCTTGAGCGTCCCAAACCACAAATACAAACTCGTGGCTGACATCATTTCTGCACCATAGCTCACTTATTCAATGTTTTAATCCTTTCAGGCATTTTCCCTTCTACCCTCAAAATTTCCCTGGTGACTCCCATATTTAAGAAAGACGATTCCTCCCTCCCTAAAAACTATAGACCAATATCCATTACACACACGAATAGCAAAATATTCGAAAAAATAATATTTGAGTAGCCGACTAAATATCTCAATTCAAACTCACTACTTAGCGATTTTCAATTCGGCTTCAGAAAAGGCCGTTCAACCTTGGATGCGCTTATCCGTTTGACCAAAAAACTTTACAATAATTTAGAAAATAAAGACTTTTCCGCCCTTCTGCTTCTAGACTTCACCAAAACGTTTGATACAATAGACCACAATATCTTATTAACAAAACAATAAAGACTGGGTTTCGATGGCCTAAACTTGCAGTGGTTTGAAACGTACCTCAAAGGTAGACAACAATACGTAAAGCTAGATGATATACTTTCTAACATGCAAGAAATAAAAACTGGCGTTCTACAGGGATCCATACTTGCAGCACTTTTGTTTTCAATATATACAAACGACTTAAACTCACACAATTCTTTCTCAGTCTCGTTCGCAGATGATATATCTATATTGATCAATGACAAGAACCCCGAAATACTATCCAAAAAAGCTGAAACCTCTTTAACAAACATCATGAGATGGTTCAACTCAAATAAACTATCATTAAACATACAATAAACCTCCTACATTATAATAAGCAATAAAAACGCTGGAAATAATTTTAAAATGAAACTAAAAGATATTGAGCTAACCCGGTCAAATATCGCTAAAATCCTGGGGGTCATAATAGATGACAAGTTACCATTTAAAGAACACATAAACACATTAGTAAATAAACTCGCAAAGTATATGTACATCCTTGTTAAATTAGCTAAATCCATCCTACTGTTTGTTCTACGAAAAATATATTTTGCACACAATCACTCCCACATACTGTACTGTCTATCTGTATATGGATCAACAACTAAATCTAACACACTTCAAATCATAACAATGCAAAAACGAATCATAAGGCTACTCAGCGGCAGCAGAGATTTTAATAGTCATACACCACCTTTATTCAAAAACCTCTCCCTCCTAAAGGAAATACACAAAGTAATAAACAATTACACGTGCGAATTCCTAAAAACTAACCATCACAACAATCAAACTGAGAGAGGAATAATTTTAAGAAATAACACAAACCTTCAAACCACTTTTTATAGGCTCCTCAAAGCACGACAAGCAGTTAGCTACGTATCCACCATTATATATAAAAATCTCCCTGACAACATAAAAAATGAAAGATCAATAAAATCATACGCGGGCAAAATTAAAAAAATGGTCATTAATTCGCATTGATCTCTAATTATTATTATTATTATTATTATTATTATTATTATTATTATTATTATTATTATTATTATTATTATTATTATTATTATTATTATTATTATTATTATTATTATTATTATTATTATTATTTTATTCTTATTATTATTATTATTATTATTATATTATTATTATTATTATTATTATTATTATTTATTACTTATTATTTATTATTATTATTATTATTATTATTATTATTATTATTATTATTATTTATTATTTTAATTATTTATTTTTATTATATTTATTATTATTATTATTATTATTATTATTATTATTATATTATTATTATTATTATTATTATTATTATTATTATTATTATTATTATTATTATTATTTTTATTATTATTATTTTTATTATTATTATATTTATTATTATATTATTATTATTTATTATTTATTATTATTTATTCATTAATTATTTTCATTATTTGATTATTATTATTATTATTATTATTATTATTATTATTATTATTATTATTATTATTATTATTATTATTATTATTATTATTATTATTATTATTATTATTATTATTATTATTATTATTAATAGTATTATTAAAATCAGATACTCTAGAGCAATCGCAAATATCACTTCCATCATTACAATTATTAACACGATTATTATTATTATTATTATTATTATTATTATTATTATTATTATTATTATTATTATTATTACCCATCATTGTTGTTGCCAGTGTTGTTTATGAAAATTCTTTAATAAATTATAGATTATAATTATTATTACTATTATTATTAGTTATTATTATTATTATTATTATTATTATTATTATTATTATTATTATTATTATTATTATTATTATTATTATTATTATTATTATTTATTATTATTATTATTATTATTATTATTATATTATTATTATTATTATTATTATTATTATTATTATTATTATTATAATTATTATTAATATCACTCTCATTATTATTTTATTCTTATTGATGCTATTATTCTTATTATTATTATTATCTTTAAAGTATATATCATCATTGCTATTATTATTACTAGTATTATCATAGTAAACATCATAAGTAACGTCATTGTTATTGTTACTTGCATCATCAATATTTTTGTTTTGTTATTCTAGAAGTAACCTATCATAACATGCAATTAGTAAATAAAGTAAAATTATATATGTATTTATATGCATTAAACATTGGGGCTCAAAGGAAACCGCAGTGTTTTCCCTAGCAGGCCCTTTTCAGAGAACTGGACAGTCACGATATTATTATTAAGATTATTATTGAATTTAGTAGAATAGGACCTACTTTTAAACTTTACACCTGTAAATGTACCATTTCCTGAATAAAGCTTTATGAATGAATGAAAAATTATTATTAATTATTATTATTATTATTATTATTATTATTATTATTATTATTATTATTATTATTATTATTATTATTATTATTATTATTATAGGAAATATTTAATGATAATTAAGATATACCAATACTACTACTATTACTAAAATAGTAATAGAGAAAAGAAGAAAACGTACAAGCATTCTATCTTAAGTGGAAAACTAATTTAAATATTTTATGTAGTACCTTTAAAATCTTCTTTTGCTTCCGTCTCATTCCGATCTGAAAAGGAAAAAAAGAAAATAAGAATATTTTTAAGGAACACTTTTTTTTTCATTTACATACATAACTCATAGTGATAATAAAAGCTGTGGAGCAGGTAAAAAGTTTTGTTTGCTGCAGCTTTGGCTTCATCATTGTAAAATTACTGGTTCTGTTCTTGACTCCGACTCCGATCCAAGACCCGTTAATTATATATCAAAAATATTGTTCTAGCTTCCCCCTTCCAGCTTAAGCATCAACTCCACAACTTTGATGATAAAAATTTAAAAAGGCCCTTTCTCTTTCTCGTTAAGAGGATATAATGAAAGAATGCAAATAAATATTCGAACGAAATTGAGAAGATTTTTAAAAATTCTTTTAAAATTTCTAAAACCGTCATTAATTAACTAAAGAAAGAAAATTCCTAAGACCGTCTTTAATTAAATACAGAAAGAAAATTCTTAAAACCGTCATTAATTAAAGAAAGAAAGAAAATTCCTAAAACCGTCATAAATTAAAGAATGAAAGAAAATTCCTTAAACCATCAATAATTATAGGAAGAAAGAAAATTCCTAAAACCATCAATAATTAAAGAAAGAAAGAAAATTTCTAAATCCGTTATTAATTAAAGAGGAAAGAAAATTCCTAAAACAGTCAAAAATTAATTCAAAAAAATTGTAAAACAGTCAATAAATAATGAAAGAAAGAAAATTCCTAAAACAGTCCTTACATAGAGAAAGAAAGAAAATTCCTGAAGCCATCATTTATTAAGGAAAGAAAGAAAATTCCTAAAACCGTCAATAATTAAAGAAAGAAAGGAAATTCCTAAAATCGTCATTAATTAAAGATAAAGAAAATTCCTAAAACCGTCACTAATTAAAGGAAGAAACTCCCTAAAACTTTCATTAGTTAAAGAAAAAAAGAAAATTGTTAAAACCATCATTAATTGAAGAAAAAAAGAAGAAAATTCGTAAAACATTCATTAATTAAAGAAAATTCCTAAAACCGTCATCAATTAAAGAAAGAAAGATAATTCCTAAAGCCATCAATAATTAAGAAAGAAATAAAATTCCTAAGACCATCAATAATTATATAATATAAAGGAAGAACATTCCTAAAACCGTCAATAATTAATTAAAGGAAGAAAGAAAATTCTTAAAACCGTCATTAATTAAAAGAAAGAAAATTCTTGAAACCGTCATTAATTAAAGAAAGAAAGAAAATTCCTAAAACCAATATTACTAAAAGCAAAAATGAAAATTCCTGAGACCGTCATTAATAAAAGAAAGAAAGGAAATTAGTAAAACCGTCAATAGTTAAAGAAAAAGGAAATTCTTAAAACCGTCATTAATTAAAGAAAATTCCTAGAACTCTCATTAATTAAAGAAAAGGAAAAATTCTTGGAACCATCATTAATTAAAGAAAAGAAGAAAATTCCTAAAACATTCATTAATTAAAGAAAGAAGGAAATTTCCTAAAACCGTCATCAACTAAAGAAAGAAAGAAAATTCCTAAAACCATCAATAATTAAGAAAGAATAAAATTCCCAAGACCATCAATAATTATTAAAATTCCTAAAACCGTCAATAATTAATTAAAGAAAAAGAAAATTCTAAAAACCGTCATTAATTAAAAGAAACAAACTTCTTGAAACCGTCATTAATTAAAGAAAGAAAGGAAATTCCTAAAACCATCAATAATTAAAGAAAGAATGAAAATTCCTAAAACCGGTAATAATCAAAGAAAAAAAAGGAAATTCTTAAAACCGTCATTAATTAATTAAAGAAAGAAAATTCCTAAAACTGTCTTTAATTAAATATAGACAGAAAGGAAATTACTAAAACCATTATTAATTAAAAAAGAAATAAAATTCATAAAGCCATCATTAATTAAAGAAAGAAAGAAAATTCCTAAAACCGTCAATAATGAAAGAAAGAAAATTCCTAAAACCACCATTGTATGTTTTTACAGTTTACAACCACTCACGGCCAAGTCCTTTTCTAGGAGGGGGTAAAAATATAAAATAAAAGACCACCCAATCCAAGCCTAACGGAAATCTCTCAGGTGAGCGCAGATGGAGGTCTTAAAGAGAGGAAGATTAAATACAGCAGGAAAAACAAAGGATGGCAGAGATTTCCAAAAAACAGAAGTAACTGGAAA
Source organism: Armadillidium nasatum (assembly GCA_009176605.1). Lineage (NCBI taxonomy): Eukaryota > Metazoa > Arthropoda > Malacostraca > Isopoda > Armadillidiidae > Armadillidium > Armadillidium nasatum. Next base: position 30,788 of record SEYY01000355.1, read on the forward strand.
GAAGGCACTACAACGGACAAGCCTGAGGTTTAATATGTTCATACAAAATTCATGCGAAAGCATGGCACCCATTGTGCTACGAAGGCGATGCAATGATGGGGAATGCGAGAGATCAATTCTCTTGAGCACCTGCCATTGTGGTACCTATAGAAAAGAGATAGTGCACCAACGTCACGTCGCAGAGACATGGGGTTAAGTGAGTTTGAAAGTAGCTTACAGTTTATTAATCATTTAACCTTAGACTTAACTCTATCCAATAGAAAGGTGGGACCGAAGCTCCCCCAAATTCCCAGCTTTTTTTGAAGCCGCCCTAGCAACTATTGTGATATGAGGTTTCCAAGAAAGTTTATTATTTATATTCTATTAAGGCCAAGAATGTTAATGTTGTTTGCAGGTAATCTGTCAAAGGAGATAGGAAAGTTGGGAGGGTTTTTTTTTTTTTTTTTTTTTTTTTTTTTGAGAGAGAGAGTTTGAGAGAGAGAGAGAGAGAGAGAGAGAGAGAGAGAGAGAGAGAGAGAGAGAGAGAGAGAGAGAGAGAGATGTGAAGTTGAATTTTTAAAGAGTTGAATTTCACAAGGTTAAGGCGACCCCACTGGGAAATCCAGTCCAGATCCGCAAGAATGGAGTCTGAAAGTTGAAGACGAAAAGAAACTCTAGAAGCAAAGGAGGGAGCAGATTTGAAATGAGTAGAAGAATGGAGAATGAATGGAGTTAGAAGTGGAACTGAGAAGATTGTTAATGAAAAATAAGAATAAAGTTGGAGATTGAACAGAACACTGAGGAACACCAAAATTGACAGAAAATAGGAGAAGTTCGCACTATCGACAAGTGCCGATATGGAACGATCTGAGAGAAAATCAGACATAAGTGAGAAAAGAGAAGGAGAAAACCCAGAGGAAGAGATCTTGGAGAGTAGTGACGCATGCCACACCCTCTCGAAATGTCAAATGTTAAGCGTCGCCACACAAAACTCTCCATAATCCCTAAGAGTAGAAGACCATAAATCAGTGAGATAAAAAAGTATGTAACCAGTAGATCTCGAACAACGAAAGCTATACTGATGATCTGAAAGAAGGGAGTGAGACTCCAGATGATCCAGGAAATGGGAGTTAAGGAGAGTTTCAAAAATTTTAGACAAAACACAAGAACGATAGAACAATATTTAGAGGGATCAGAGCCGCTACCCTTCTTTGGGATTTGCTGAACATATGTGCACCTTCAGCATTGAGGAAAAGTATTAATATTAAGCCATAGTGAGTAGTGTTGAAAAAGGACGAGCCCCAGTTCAAACGCATACTCCCTCAGGAAACGGAAAGGAATGCCATCCGGAAAACTGGTTTTCCTTATGTTCATAGTTTTCAGGATCCAATACACCTGATCATGTGAATCACAGGTGATGACATGGGACACCTAGGAGGTGAAAGAGTAGGAGGATGGTAGTCGGAATCCTTCATGGTAGAATTGGAGGAATAAGAGAGGTCGAAGAGATTTGCATTTTCAGAAGAAGAATTAGCAGCATAGCCATCAGGGTGAATAAGAGGAGGAAAGGCAGAGCTACAGGAGTTCTTGGAGATGTTAATGGCTAGAAGCCAGAAATTTTTATCAGCAGGAGAACGAAGGAGGTCAGCGTTCTTCCTTTAACTGAAAGTACGCTTGGTCCGTCGAATATCCGTATAACGATTAAGATCTGAATGAAAATTAATAAGAGTGAAAGGAGAATTATTGTTTTTCCAAGCTTGATAAGCACTGTCTCTTTCATGAATAGCACGAGAACAAGTACCATCGAACCATAGAAATAAATAATAATATATATATATATATATATATATATATATATATATATATATATATATATATATATATATATATATATATATATATATATATATATATATATATATATAGGGTTGGCATGGTGAACGTATCTTAAACCGAACATGGAAGTTTTGTACGTCGTTTTCCCCTATATCTAGAATGGATTGAGGCTCTTTTACGTAGCGGCTTTGTCTACATTGAAAATCAAAATACCCCAGCTACTAACTTAGCTAGCGCTAGCTTTCGCTGGTTGAAGCCAGCCGATCACTCGCACTACAAGGATCACAATTCCAAGAATAAACAAAAAAAATAATCACCATTAGATTTTATTCGAATACTTGGAATACTTTTTTGGAACGCTTATTTTACAATTTATAAATGCCTAATATATATGAGACTTTCGCTGTAAACCTTACGAGTTGAACTACATTTTTAAACTAAATTTACAAATACAATGATTCATATTATTTTCATTATTTTTATGAGAATCTATCAAGAGATATGTTATGAAAATAAACATAAAAAAATATATATATATATATATATATATATATATATATATATATATATATATATATATATATATATATATATATATATATATATATATATATATAATATATATATATAGGTATATATTTACGTGTCAAAATAGACACAGTGGGCATTAATGGGTTAAAGGTATATATTTTATTTTCCTATTTTGGGAACAACTTTATTTTGATGGTAAAAGCTATTAATTTTTATTTACTATTTGAAATTTAGTTTTTAAAGTAAGCAGTTATTGTTTCCTAAATGGAGTTACTACATTATTTCCCACGACACAAATGGAGTGTTATGGTAATGAATTCGTTTATATTTAAATAACTTAAAGAAATTCAACATATATTTAACTTCAAGAAAATTTAGAGCAAAATGCAAACATAATACTAACCATCATTTAAATATATGCATTTTTCGGTAAGTTCGAAAACGTACACAAACATTCAAAACATGTAAATGAGAAAAAATATACATAGTGAAAAGCAAACACACATTCAAATAAAAGCATATCTGAACATATCTGTTGATGTAGGCATACATACAAATATGTGAATGTTTAAATAAAAAAAACTATATAAACATTAAAATAGATGTAAAATTAAATAGAAATTTTCTTTCACAAAAATTTAAAGGTAACTATTTTATATTCACTTTAAGTACTTTATTTTATTTCACTTTATTTTTAGCACTTTATTTCATTTTATTTTTAACACTTTCATTTCATTTTATTTTTAGCACTTTATTTTATTTTTATTTTATTTTTAGCACTTTTTCATTTTCTTTATTTTTTTATTTGAACACTATATACACACAAATCGCTTTATATTATATGTACCGAAATTGATTTTTACTGGAGGAAGTCACTAGACAACTAGGTTTTCTACAAAGAACGGGGCTTCTTTCGAAGGCAAAGAGCGTGTCGGAATGCCTGAAGATTCCGGAAGAGGATCTTGCTGTGATTCATCTGGAGATGTCGAAACGGGATCTTGCAGAGCCTCATCCAAAGTCTTTGCCGGTAGTGGAAGATAAAAATACTTAAGGCGGTCGATGGACACCATGTCTTTTCTTCTCGATGGATATTGTATTTTGTAGCATCAATCATATCTCTAAAGTACCAGAAAAGGTCCAGTAAAAGGAGCTTCTAATATTTTCTTAATTCTATCGACGCGTACATATACATTGGAGCAGGTCTTCAAAGCTTAGGGTATGAATGAAACATCGCGTGACGAGTGTAAAGGCGGAAGATATCTAGATTCTGGCTGTAAATCTCTTCATGAAGGGAAGGTTGCAGTAGAGAGGCAAAGACGAAATAGTTTACTAATCAGGGTAAAAGCTCAGAAGCACAAATTTTGAGAACCACAAAGGAATACCATCGGGAACGTACGCCTTCTTAGCATTAAGCTCAGAGAGAGAGCATAAACGGTCTCTTTTCTCTCTATGATCTCTCTAATTTCTTTGTTCTAAATCTGTTGTTGTAGATGGCGATCTTGTATGGTGATCTTGTCTTGAAGAAGGGCTAGAAACAAAGAGATCCGTGGATAATAAGGGAGCTTTTCCCGTGACGACTTCAAAGGACGAGTATCCTGAATCATTTGGAATAGAGTGAAGACCGAAGAAGACTATGGTTTTTCTTTTGTGGTCTCCATTTCGTTCCACAATAGCGGTTTTCAAAGACTGGGGAAACCGCTCTACTAGTCCTTTTCTTGTGGGTGATAAGCGGAGATTCCAATGCGGTGAAAACAGACTAGGAAAGAAAGTTCTGAAAAGAATTCGCTCTCGAATTATGGTCCTCGATCTGCAATGACGTGTAGAGGGACGCTAAATCTAGAAATCCATATTAGAATTGCATAAGAAACTGTTTCTGCTGTGGTGTTTTGAATCGAGAAAGTTTCCATCCATCTTGTGTTTCTGTCTATACAAATAAGAAGATATAGAATTGTCGCCGAACATTTTGGGGTTGACGTTACCGGTGGTAAGGGTCCAATAATATCATTGTGCACAGTTTCTAACCGCAGGGAAACAATTTCCAGTGGAGCTTTATGTTGTTTTGTATGGCAAATGAATTTTCGAACTTTGACAATATGACAAGACTGGTTCCATACACGAATGTCTTTGTCCATACTGGGCCAGAAATTATAGCTATTCCTTATTCTACAACCCCCTCCAACTCATTTATGCCTAAAATTAAAATTTCTTCTAAAGATGTTATTTCTGCTCTCTCTGAGCTTAATACAAAGAAGGCGTACGGTCCCGATGGTATTCCTTTTGGGGTTCTCAAGCTTGTGCTTCCGTGCTTGCATCCTGCCTTAGTAAATTATTTCGTCTTTGCCTCTCTACTTCAACCTTCCCTTCTTGCTGGAAACGTGCGCTCATTCAGCCTGTGTCGAAGAAGGGTGATTCCTCTCAACCCTCCAACTATCGTACCATTTCTTTGACCACCATGACCACCGTTCTTCTAATCTTATCTCTTGTCTCTAGTACGGCTTTCGTAAGAAAAAGATAACTTGTGATTTTCTTTCCCTACCTCCCTTCGGCATTTCTGTGAACTCTTTGCTGTCGCGCTTAACATATCGAAAGCCCTCGATAGAGTCTGGCACAAAGCTATGATTTCTAAACTTCCCTCTTTCTGTATCTATCTTTTTCTCTGTGATCTCTCTAATTTGCTTTCCGGTCGTTCTAAAGCTGCTGCTATAGATGGCCACCGCTCTTTATTTAAATTTATTAATAGTGGTATTCCTCAGGATCCTGTCCTATCCACAACGCTTTTTCTACTTTTCATTAGTGACCTTCTCTCTATTACCTCATCTCCTATCCACTCCTACGCTCATCAATCCTCCTTTCATTACTCCTTTTAATTTGAAAGACGTCACTCCCAACAGCAGTTATTAGACTCTAGAAGGGTAGTCTTGGAGTAACAAACCTCTGATCATTCACGTATTTCAAGTTGGGGCAGAAAAAACATGGTTGTTTTCAATGGCTAAAAAACTCAGTTCTTCCATCTCTCCACTCAACACAATCTTCCACTCAACTATGATATCTTCTTCAAAAACAAGCACCTCAAACCTTCATCTGTTCTTTATATTATCGGTGTATCGTTTTCTCGTGACCTTTCTTGGAAAGATCTTTTTAAACAAGCTACTAAGAAGTTGGGTGTTCTGAGGCGCCCTCAGAATTACTTCATGCCATCAAAGTTGCTTGCTCTTAATAGGAGTGTTGTTCACCCTTGTATGGAGTATGCTTCATACATCTGAGGTGGTTCCACTCATTCAGCTTTTCTTGTGAAGGGGGAGTCTAGGGCTTTTCGTCTCATCAACTCTCCTGCCCTTACTAACTCTCTCTAATCTCTTTCTTCCCGTCTTACTGTTGTGTCAATCTTCCTATATTATCACTATTACAGCAAACACTGCTCTTCTGAACTCTCTCGTCGCATACCTACTCCAGTGAGAAGAGCTCGAGCGACATGCCTTTCTTCACAGTCTCATTCTTTCTCAGTCCAACTCTCAGACCCCAGACTTAGCTGCTATGCTGAACCTTACATATACTCTACCTGTAAAACCTGGAACACACTCCCTTTATCTGTTTTCCCAACTTCCTTTGACAGTGCTTTGTTCTTTTATGATGATGAAAAAATATTTAGATCGGAAAGATTGGTATTTTATTGTTAATTTTACTATTAATTTAAAAATAAGTCTTTTTTTTTACAATTTTTGCGCTTCACCGCGAGAAATTTTTGAACAAGAAAATTTAAAATTAATTTATTTCATTCAAATTCTCGATTTAATGTTAAAGATGTGGATCGCTTGAAAATGAATTGTGAATATAATTTCTGTTGGTTTGATAAGAATATTTTAAATGAAACTGATGCAGTGAGATTTTGTCAGAAATACAAAATTACTATTGAAAATAAATTTTTTTTTTGATTAGGTTAGGTTAGGTTAGGTTAGGTTAGGTTAGGTTAGGTTAGGTTAGGTTAGGTTAGGTTAGGTTAGGTTAGGTTAGGTTAGGTTGTTAGCTCACGATTTACATAAAACTATTTTCTCTAGGTTTGTGCCAATTCAGTGTCAACTTTTGAGCCAATTGGAGGAGATGACTTCACTTTTCAAATAGATGAGACGTTATTTTCAAAGCGTAAAAATCATAAAGGACGCTATCTATCTATCTATCTATCTATCTATCTATCTATCTATCTATCTATCTATCTATCTATCTATCTATATATATATATATATATCTATATATATATATATATATATATATATATATATATATATATATATATATATATATATATATATATATAGAAGCTCAAAAAAAATTTTATATGCGTTTCTTTCTATCATTAAAAATTATTATTTTCCTTTTTAACTTTTAAGTAAAGACAGGCGGAGAAACCTTTCCGATCTAAATATTTTTTCATCATCGTAAAAGAACAAAGGTCCCCTTTGACTTGCATACTTTCAAGCGTCGTGTATCTGGACATGTTGGCCTCCATAGACCAGGATAGTTTTTTTCAAACTCGGGTGGAATTTGGGGGGCCTACGGCCTTTGCCTACCGGAGGAGATATCCTAAGGGAAGCTTTGACACCTGGATGAGACATACTTTGGGGATCTAGAAAAATATGTTGGCGACTTTCCTTCGTAAGAAACGGACGAATATGAGAAGTTGATGTATCACACCAAATTTAAAGATTGTCGTAAAGTTGGAAAGCCTGAAGTCTTGACTTGTAATTTTTTATTTCTTCATTATTAGCTTGATGACGTGCTATACCTGGCAGATCGACTGGGTCAGTGAACGGAGACGATTATGTACGTGATAGAGCATCAGCTAAAATGTTATCTGATCCACGGATGTATAAAATTGAAGAGACTTATTCCAAAATGAGGATAAGATGTCTCTTCTGGTTATCGCTCTCCTCTGGGTTTCTACTATAAAAGGGTGAGACTAGAGGTTTGTGATCTGTATATAAGACAACGTTCCTACCATCCATAATGTGCTTGAAGTGCAGGACAGCAAAATAAGCAGCTAAGGTTTCCCTGTCGAACGCAGAATATTGTCTTTGATCTGTGGTTAACTTCTTACTGTAGAAATCAATAAGTACTGGTTGACCATCAATTTTATGATGTAACGCAGCTCCGATGGCGACTTGAGAAGCAGAGGTTACCAGTTAGAGGTGAGTGACATCCAGATGAGAGAACGGAAGCGCTGCTGAGTCAGCAATAGTTTTAATTTCTTGAAATGCTTTAGAGACTTCAAACGTCCAAGAAGGAGAATTAGATTTGTTAGGACAAAGTTTGACCAATTCAGAAAATGGATATACCAGATTAGCAAAATTAGGAATTAGACGATGGTAATAGCCAACGATGCCAAGAAAACGACGAACCCTAGCATAGTCCGATGGCTGGTGATATGCAGAAATTTTAGACTCTTTAAAATCTGGTGTACTGAGACCATTGGAAGATATAATACCCTAAAAAATCTAAAGATGATTTCAAAAACAGGCATTTAGAAGTACAGATACGCAACTGATTATCGCTTAATATTTGAAAGATTTGGTTCAAATGTTTGTTATGTTGTTCTTGGTCTTCTGAGGAAACCAAAATAGATCTTCTAGATAAAAATCTTGAAAAATGAAATCTATAAAGCGCTGGAAAGTGTAGTCTACATTACGCAGACCAAGAGGCATAGAATCTGATGATATGCACGGAGCTCTATTTTGCTAAAAACTTTAGTACTATGAAGCTTGTGAGAAAAAAGTGAACATGCGGTAGAGGACAACGATCTGGTTTGGTTATAAAATTTAGGGCTCTAAAATCACCACAAGGACACCATTCATCTGATGACTTCTTTGATATGAGGTGAAGAGGTAACGACCAAGGGGATTTAGAAGGGCGGATAATGCCATTTTTTAGAAGAATATTGAATTCAGTTTTAGCAACAGCTAACTTGTCCTCGGTAAGACAACGGAATTTAAAATAAACAGGAGGAGCATGACCTGTTTTGATGCAATGAAAAATATTAGGTTCTTGCTTTGCATTACGTAAAGGATTATCAGGCGAAATAAGGGATGGAAAATCCTTTAAAAGTTGGGTAACAACGGGAAGATCAGAAAATGTATTAAAATTTGGTGATAGAGCTGAATAACTCTATTCTAATTCTGTAGTAGAATCCATAATAAGTAACAGACTACAATCCAAAATTAAATCAAAATATTGCAAAAAATCCATGCCGAGGAGGTGGCTTGCTATTTCCACGACCAAGAAATTCACTAAGAAGCGACGGAAGAGTAAAAACTGCGGAAATTTCGCCATGGCACTTAATGAGAGAATTATTTGTTGCCGTGCATGAAATAGCAGTAGGAGAAAGGAAGAAATTTTTGGGTAAAGACATAGGTAGGATGTAAATATTAGCTCCAGTATAGACTAAAAAATCGACAGCTGCGCCGAAAATAGAAACAGTAGTTCTGAAGTGCAAGCCCAAAATGACGCTCATTGGATATTGCTGTAGTGGTTTTCCGGAGTGGACACGGGTGAAGAAGAGCGGGAAGGAACATGGGAAGAAGATCTGGAAGAAGATTACATTTGTACACACTGTTTATTTGGTCATTTACACCAAGGTTTACAGGTACGAGCTTGATCAGCAAAATACAGGTGAGCGAGGCAAATTCGCGGCCTCTGGTTATTATAGAAAGGTTTCAGACTAGGATAAAAGAAACATTAAAGATACATTCTCTTTCGTCAAAGAAATCTTAAATTTTGAGGAAGCTTTGTTGAAAGTTTGTTTGCAAACGTGCCTTTGAGAGTAACATTGGACATCATACTTAATTCACTATTTACCAATGATTCTACTGTTAATGGCCTGAGGAGATCTAGTCTTAGGGAATTACTACGCATCCCGACAAAAGATATCATATTTTAATATAATAGAAAATATTACAAGTAGATTGATGGTGTTATTATAGGTAGTCCTTTGTGACCTACTATAAATAACATTTTTTGTGAGCTATTTCGAATTAATTTGACAATGAATGTCCGGAGTTATTAAAAACTGTTTTCTACAGAAAAAAAATGTAGACGATTCCCTTCTACTTTTTAAATCCAGAAATGAAATCAATATGCTTTTACAATATATCAATTTTAAACATTCAAATATCAAATTCACAGTAGATGTTGAAGAAGAAGACTCCTTGATATTTCTTGTTAAAAATATATAAAGAAAACAACAATTTCAGACAAGCGTTTATAGGAAACCACATATTCGCAGCATTAAATACTAAATAAAATTATTTTATGGCATATTCAAAACAGTTTTCGAAAGACCATATAAGACCTCATTCATCTACATACATCAATATCTCGAACAAATCGGACTTCCTAAAAATGCTATTTCTAAAGAATGGACTCTCAGGATTCGTAATTGCTAAAGTATTTAGGAGTCAATTTAATTTAAAATTTATTCAGAAATCCTCTACCAATGCTTCTACTGTTAATGGCCTGAGGAGATCTAGCAGTTCCAAAAGATAACCAGAATATGAAATTACTTTTTATGGGGAGAATGAGCTGTGAAATTAAACGCAGAATTAAATGAATCTCAAAAGCAAAATTACCCTCAGTTGAAATTCAAATTTGTGTTCTCGAATGAAAATAAAATTAGAAGGTTCTTCAAAGTTAAAGTGCTCATCAGTGATATGCAAATGTGGTGACTGTGATGCCATCTACATTGGAAAGACTACACGAAGTCTTTCTGCTCTCATTGTTAATCATAAAACTTATAGAACTTTGCAACATTTGTATCATCCCCACACATTCAGCCATTAACTATACAAGATTTAAATTTTATAATTTTGGACCCTGAATGTGAACCTGACCTCCATTCTTTAGAATCTTTATATATTTGGCACCACGCTCCAAATTTGAATGAAAACTGGCATTCAAAAAATATTTTGAAATTGAAAGGAGGGTTCAATTTAAAAAAAAAAAAACACGCATTCTAGTTTTTGATCAATTACCCTGAAATTTGCAGTGTATTTGCATTTTTCCTCACTGAAAACAATCGATTTCTGGCGTTTTTCAGAGTCTATAACGGTTTGAAAGTTATTTGGAGTCAAACTTAAAAAAAAGTGAAAGCGGGGATAAACCACTGGTGGAAATGACCTGAAAATTAAACTGAATATTCTTAGCCCAATTGCAAGAGACACTATGTGCGATTTTTGATATATGCTTTAGAAAAAAAGTTATAAGCACTGGAATTGTTCTTTTTTTCTTTTTCTTTTTTAAATGAGAAAATTTTACCCTCCCGAACAAAAAAATCATGTTAAAAAAAAGATTACCCGGAGGAATTTTTTTATTTTTGATTTTGCTTAGAGGAGGAACAGGGCTACAACTTTCTCTCAATTCATTATTAAATGCTATTTGTTCTCTTCGAGATATAGCCTCTCAAACTTTCAAAATTTTGAAGTTTCTTCGAAAATTGGCCAAATTTGAGTCTTTATCTCGAAACCAGCAAATAGAATTTATTGATATATTGAGATAAAGTTGTAGTTCTGTTCCTTCTTTATATACCAACCAAAAATAAGGAATTCCTTAAGTGTAGTTTTAAATTTTTTCCGTAAGTGTAGAAAAAAAAAATTCTAACATTTTTTTTCCTACAGTTGGTCAGAAAATGTCATCTAACTTTTTTCCTAAAACTCGAAAAACAAAACACTGTTATAAGTTTTTGTAGGTAATGAATTTATAAATAAATATATATTTCAATTTTTTAAAGTCATTTTCACCAATGTTTTGAAAAGGGGGAAAATTTTCTTAACACCTTTTTAACCGTTATAGGTACAGAAAAATGCTAGGAATCAGTCGAATTTAATAGTAATCGGTCGAAAATTAAAATTTTTTCCAACATTGGAACCTTCCCTTTTGAAGTAGAATTTTGTACTTTGGTCGTACTTTTTAGTATTTATTTATATATGAAAATTTTTATTAAATTACGAGTATATTACTTAACAAAGATTTTGCCACATACTTGAAATTGATTGTTTCTAGTTAATTTCCGTACGTTAAAAAAGAATTTGATCGTAGAAATGAGCTATCACGTACATTTTTGAGGGAATTAAAAACTAAATAAAAAAAATAGTAAATGTACATTTTTTTTTACAGAACACCGCCACTCACTGGCATAGTCCTTTTCAAGGAGGGGACACACACAAAATGAAAAAACTCACTCAAACACAGACGTAACGCACATTCCTCAGATTAAATACAGGAGGAAAAATAGATGATGGTAGAGAGAGTTCCACAGAGAAAGGATAGAAGGAGGCACCACAATGGGCCAGCCTAGGGTTTCCTATATCCGCAAAATATTGGTGCGAAAGCAGGGCGCCCCTTGTGCAACGAGGACGACGCAACTGTGGAGGAAAGCAAGAGACCAATTCCCTCGAGCACTTTCCATTGTAGTACCTATAGAAAAGGGATAGTGCGCCAACGTCACGTCGCAGAGAAAGTGGGTCAAGAGAGCTAGAAAGTAGGGGACAGTTTATTAATCTTTTAGCTTTAGACTCAACCCCATCCAGAAGAGATGAGGAGCCGGAGCCCCCCAAATATGAGAACAGTACTCCATACAAGAGTGAATAAGGCCCTTATATATTTGGAGTAACTGTTCATAAGAAAAAAATTCTCGCAACCTGAACAGAATTCCCAGCATCTTATTATAATAATAATAATAATAATAATAATAATAATAATAATAATAATAATATAATAATAATAATAATAATAATAATAATAATAATATGATAATAATAATAATTGTCGAAGTTTTTTTAATTATAGGTATCACAACCCTAATCTTATTTGTTACCTTTGTAATAAATATAGACATATAAAATACAACTGCCCCACATTAATTCAAAGACATACTTCTTTCCAACCTGTTACAAACAACTTCTAAGAAGATCATTGCAGATGATGAAGAAAATCTTACTATAAATATTTAAGTAAATTATTTAGATTCCCAAGACTACCTTGACTTAGGTTTGAAGATCTCTATTATATCACCTACACATTTTTCTAGGTTAACGGAAATGGATCTTTTTGAAGGAAACATTAAATCATAGAACATAAAAGTCACAATTGTTACAGATGAAATCATAAACCTTGTAGGTAAAGTACCCCTTTATTTAATTATTGTTAAGGTTAGGTTAATTCATGAAGTATATATTTTAGGGGACATACAATTTGTTGAAGACATTTTGATTGGAAGGGATGTGTCGAAAAGATTAGGAAAGGTCATGTTCGATTTAAAATAAATATATACAAAAAATAAACTTAAAATACGTATAGTAGACTCAAACAATAGAAGTTCGAAATAATTTCAAATGCAGAAAGATTTGTTTAAAAATAATTTAAAGGTAGAGGAAAAAATTATTTTACATGCAAGATCTTTGTAAAAGCACACTGAATAGTCAGGAAAAAGTGGGAAGTTAAAGATATTGTTATAGGACCGGCTTGTAGCAAAGAGGGAGTAAGAATAGTTAATACCTTAACTCATGTTAATAAAAAATTGCAAGATCCATTTACAGTTGCTAACTATTTGTATTATGAGGTGGTGCTAAGTAAAAATTAATTAATTGGAGATATATTTTTTGCAGAAGAAGAGGAGACAGAAATAGAAAATATTGTTACAACATAAAGTACATTTAATTTAGAAGAAATAAATTTAGATAATTTAGAGACGGAGCAAAAGGTTAGGTTACTAGAAATAATAATGAAATATAAAGACGCTTTTTCACAGACCTATGATGATATAGGTCTCTGCACCTTAACAAAACATAAAATTAAGACAGGAGACGCAAAACCAGTTTTTATCGCCCAATATAGGTTACTCCAGGCTACAAAGAACGTGATGCAGGACCACATAGATAAAATGTTAAAATTTGGTATGATAGAGAGCTCCACCAGTTCATCGAATTCACTTATTCTCTTGATAAAGAAGTCAGATAACAGTTTGCGTTTTGAATTTGACAGAAGAGAATTAAATCATGTCACAGAGGTAGAGGTAATGTTGATGCCGATAATAGATGAGATCCTTACCTCTCTGAACAGTTCGAGATATTTTTCAGTATTGGACAATTTGAAAGGATTTAATCAAATCTTAATAGGAGAAGAGGACAGACATAATACAAGTTTTTAGGCCCCGAAAATTTGAAATATCAGCATGTGCGCATGTGCTTCGAATTTGTAGGACTTTTTTGCTATTCGCTGAAGTTTCAGGTAAATTCTGTCACATTTACATGGATGACTTGATTTTATATAGCTCCTCATTTGAAGAACACCTGAAATCTGTCTCTTAAGAAGTGTAAATTCACAAAATAATCTGTTAAATATTTAGGCCATATTATCTCCAAAAAGGGAATACAGATAGACCCACTTAAAGTGCAGGGAATATGAGATCACCAGACACCCAGGAATGCAAAAGACGTTAGACAAGTTTTTGGAATGGCCGGATACTACAGGAAATTTATTAAAAATTTCTCCAAAATTTGCGCTTCCTTAACGCTTCCTTAACAAATTTAGCAAAAAATATTCTAAATTAATATGGTCAGAGATGGAAGATCAAGCCTTTAAAAGGGTGATTTAACTACAAAAAACGTACTCTTTAGTTGTAAAATTTATTTGCAAACTTTTTTTTTTTCATCAGTTATATAGTAAAATCTATGCCGATTCCAAATCTGAAATCAGTTTTTTAAAATTCTAAGTGGTTCCCGAGAAAAAGACTTTTTAATTAACACCTGTCAAATGACCTTGAAAAGCTAAATGTGCGTATGCTGTGCACTTGTTTTGGGGTGGGGAGTCTTTAAAATTTGTTTTGAAGCATTCTTATGGCAAATTTTCTGCTGATTCCAAATATGTATTTAGTTTTACATATTTCCTAATGTTTACTGAGATATGACCACGAAAAAAAATCCTCAAAGTGGGGGGGGGGCCAATATAAAGACCCCAACTTTTGGGGGAAAACTTTTAAATTTTTTTCAGCAATTTTAAAGTAAAATCTATGCTGATTCCGAATCTGTATTTAGTTTTTACTAATTCCGAACAATTCCTGAGAAAAAGACTTTTCAAGTGACACCTGTCAATGATATTCAAATTGTCGGCAAATTACTCTCAAAGGAATTTTTTTTTTTTGTTTTTTCATTTTAAAATTTTATTTAAACAGTTTTATAGAAAATAATACGCAGAGTCCAGATGTGTAATTAGTTTTCCATAATTCCAAATAGTTACCGAGATATATCCACTCAAAAAATCTCATTTATCAGTTTTACGTTTATGCGGTTTTCTCATAATAGCACTTTCAGAGAAAAAAAAATTTGCTAAAAAAAAACAAAGACAACGATCTTATTCACACTTTTTTTCAATTAGAGACAGTTAGAGGAAGATAATTACATCTATCTGATCCCAAAATAAATTGCGGTCAATTTTTAATGATGATTTGAACAAAAAAAAATTTTTAAAAATGAAAATTTAACAATTTCTGATGACTTCGTGCCGGATTTAAACCAACTAAGCTACCACTTATTATTAAAATCATACATTCATTTGATTCCTACATATTTTCCTAAATCTTTAAAAGAAAAAAGGAAAGAAAATATAAAATAGTTTATATTTTATTAATGATTTAGTGAAAAAAGTGAAAATTCTTGAAAGTGAAAATTGGGGGTGGGTTTGATCCCCCATAAAAAAAACAAAGACAACGATCCGTCTAAAAATCTGAAAATATATGTATTTATGTTTACCCTTTAAATTCGTTCTCTTGTCATATGTCTGTAAAAAATAGTTCAAAAATAAGTTGAAGGAAAATAAGGAAGGGGGGGCTCCAACTCTAAAATATACCATTTTTTATAGACTAGAGAAGAGAATGATTTGAAAGGGTAAATGCATATATTTAGACACTATCAGATGGGTCGTGTTTTTTTTTTTTTTATAGGGGATCAAACCCCCTCCCATTTTCACTTTTTTCACTAAATCCTTAGTAAAATATAAAATATTTTGTTTTCTTTTAAAGATTTGGAAAAATATGTAGGAATCAAATGAACCCATGATTTTAATAATAGAAGATGGCTTAGATGGTTTAAATCCTGTCCAAAATCATCGGAAATTTTTAAATTTTCATTTTTTTAAAATTTTTTAAATTCAAATAAATATCTTTGGGATCCAAAATTTTTTTTTTTTTTTTTTTTTTGGGGATCAGATAGATGTATTTATTTTCTTCTAACTGTCTCTAATTCAATAAAAAAAAATGAAATGACCGCTGTTTTTTTTTTTGTTTTTTTTTTGCAAATTTTTATCTCTGAAAAGTGCTATTTCGAGAAAATCGCATAAACGAAAGACTCATAATGTTATTTATAAAGTACATTCAACGTTTGAATGGTCATATCTCAATAAATATTTGGTGTTATGAAAAACTAATTTCATATTTGGAATCTGCTTATTATTTCCTATAAAAATATACCAAAATTTTTTTTAAATTTATTAAAAAAAAAATTTTTTTTTTTGAAGTTGCCGTATATCGCCAAACTCAAGGTCATTCGACAAGTGTCACTTGAAGCTTGGAATTAGGAAAAACTAATTTTCAGATTTGGAATCAGCATATATTTTACTAAAGAACTGATGAAAAAAAAATTTTTTTACCCCAAAAGTTAGTGTCTTTCCTTCAGAGGGTCCCTCTTTGAGATTTTTTGTGTGGTTATATCTCAGTACTATTTGGAATTATGTAAAACTAATTACACATCTGAACTGTGCGTATTATTTTCTATAAAACTGTGGCAATTAAATTTTAAAAATAAATTTTTTTTCCTTTGAGAGCGATTTGCCGACAATTTGAAGATCATTGACAGGTGTCGCTTGAAATATCTTTTTCTCAGAAACCGTTCGGAAATATAAAAAACTGCATACAGATTTGGAATCAGCATAGATTTTACTATAAAATGGATGAAAAAAAAAAAAAATATTTTCCCCAAAAGTTGAGGTCTTTCCATAACCTTTGAGATTTTTTTGAGTGGTCATATCTCAGTAACCATTTTTAATTAGGAAAAACTAATTACATATTTGGAATCACGAGAAGATTTGCTATAAGAATGTCACAACAAAATTTTAATGACTCCACACCCCAAAACAATTGCATTAACATTTTCAAGGTCATTCGACATGTGTTAATTAAAAAGTCTTTTTCTCGGGAACCACTTGGAATTTTAAAAAACTGATTACATATTTGGAATCGGCATATATTTTACTATATAACTGATGAAAAAAGTTTACTAATAAATTTCACCCCTAAAAAGGACGAACATCCAGTTGGAGCCCACCATTAATAAATTAAAAGAATTACTATCATTCGCCACTATTCTTGTTCATCCAAATTTTTGTAATCCTTTTAAACTACATTACGACGTTTCGGATCTAGCAATAGGAGCTGTATTAACTAAACAAATGCATGGAATTGATAGACCAATAGCTTATTACTCCAGAAAATTGACTTCAAAGGAGCAGAGATACAGTGTCACCGAAAGGAAAGCGTTAGCCATTGTTAAATCTGTTAAATTTTTTATTATTATTTAAATGAACATAGATTTATGATAATTTCGGACCATCAACCATTAAAATATTTTTTTAAATTTAAACAAATAGAAGATAGAAGAGGTGGGCTTTTCTTTTAACAGAGTTCAAATTTGACATCAAATTTAAAGCAGGCAGTGAACAAAATAATTCCTGACGCCTGAGTAGAAGTGTAAATGCTATTAATAGCTCAGAAGAATTAAATAAATCGATAGTACTGAACGTTAAAAATGTAAGAAAGAAACAAATGAATGATCCTGAATGGAGAAGGATAATAAATGTTTTTGAAAAGAGGAATATAGAGGGATTTCCCCGTGATATAGATCTGTCTAGGGTTATGATAAATAACTGTCTACATTTTAAACCTGAAAATAAACAACAAAGAGCATACACAGAAACACTAGTCATGCTCTATACACTTAAAACTGCTGGGCTATACATAGTACACAACATACCTTTAAATTTTCACGCTAAATTCATTAAAACTTTTTATAGAGCAGAGGAATTATTTTATTGGCATAATATATCACAAGTCATAAATAAATATTGTAAGGAATGTTTAACGTGTCAAACACTTTCTCCCTATAATAGTATTAAAACTCCCCTACAATTTATAACACATCTCTTTCTCCTGGAGTTTGGTTAGGAATAGACATAGTAGATCCTTTACCAGAAACAGATACAGGAAACAAATACATATTCTCCATAATAAATCATTTTTCTAGATTTTTACAGACTTTTCCCTTTCCCAATATTTGGAAAGAAACTATAGTAGACTGTCTCATAGATTTTATAAATAAATTTTTCGCTCCATCATACATTACTGCAGATAGCGGCACACAATTTCATTCACATCTTTTCAAAGAGGTTTGTTACCTTTACAAAACTAAATTACATTACACCACTAGTTTCCATCCCCAGAGTACTAGTTATATTGAAAGATCACGCATAATAATTAAAAATGTACTTGCTGCAGATCTAGAACAATCCTCTTTACACCTTTGGAAGATTATCTATCCTATGTAACATTAGCTTTAAATACTTCTTATCATTCAAGCATTAATGGAATTCCCTTCTTTCTTTTCTTTGATAGAGATGCTATATTACCTCTTTCGGATATAATAGAGAGAGGAATAACTACTGATTATATAGGTAGGAATGTAAAGGATGAAATAAGAAGTAAAATGAAGAAAGCTTATGACAATGCTTGGAAGCATAGTTCTGACGCTCAGAGTAAGAGAAGAGAATATTTTAAAAGTAGTAATTTTAAAGAATTTGAAATTGGAAATTTTGTGTGGTAAGGGAGGTAAATTCAGGCCCAGATATATCGGACCATATCGAATAATAGGAAGCTTTTCGTCAGTAAACTACACAAAAAAAACCCTTATTTGATGTACATAAGAGAGAAGAGAGAGTACATATTACCAGACTTAAGAAATGTCATTTACCGAATATGATACATGACCCTGATAGGGATACCGAAAATAATCGAAATATAGAGGAATTAGAAGATGAAATAGACAGCAGAAGTTCTGACTCGGAAGATGAAATCGTTTATTTTCCATAAAGTAATAATAATAATAATAATAATAATAATAATAATAATAATAATAATAATAATAATAATAAAAATAATAATAATAGTAATAATGATGATGATGATAGGAATATTCGTAAAACAAATGAAAATACTTATAATATATATATATATATATATATATATATATATATATATATATATATATATATATATATATATATATATATATATATATATATATATATATATATATATATATATATATATATATATATATATATATATATATATATATATATATATAATATATATATATATATATATATATATATATATAATATATATAAAATTGTACCTAAGACCTTTTAGACCTTACACAAACGGACAAATTATATTTTAATTTGCATAATAAATTGTGTAATTGAGTCCAATTAAATCTACATTGTTTTCTTTTAAGAAGCCAGAAATAGTTATCAGTTAGTATTTTTTATTATATATATTTATTTATTTTTTTTTTATGTAATGATAATTTTGATATGATATCTATTTTATTTATTAATGGAGGATCCAATCTCAGAAAAAGTTTTTTATTATTAGACCTTTTGAGATGAAATTCACAAATTTACAACTTATGTGTATATGTAGATTACATCTATTTTAATAATTAAATGTTCTATTATAAGTAAAAGCATTTTCTTATAATAAACTATGCTTTGAAAATAGTAAAGTATCTAGAGAAATAATGCCTTTTACACATTGTGCTTTAAGAGGAGACTAAAGCGATCTTTCTCGTAAGAGGAGATTTCAAACTCTCTTGGAGAAAAAGAACTCGTTCGAGGTCAAATGAAACATTGGCTCAATATATTTGGCAACCAGAATTCTTGTAAGAGATTCTATAGGAAGCATCACAAAATCTTTCACATACCTTTCTCTATGAATTTAAGGTCAATATCTCTGGCCTATAAGTTGGCACACTATTTTTGGTCAAATTATAAATTATAATGTGGTAATGCCAACCTATTCACGCAGACTCTGAACGCACTTTCCCTGTCTACCATTTCTTACATCTAATATTTATTATAATTAATAAATCTATATATTTAAAGTTCTGTAATTTGTCCTTACCACTCTAGATTATTTGCTAAAGTGTCTTGCTTTCTTTTTTTAAGTAACGAGGGGTTGGAACCAGAGGAGTAGAGAGATAGAGGACCCCCATTTTACAATATATATATATATATATATATATATATATATATATATATATATATTATATATATATATATATATATATATATATATATATATATATATATATATATATATTATATATGAACTGGCTGTCGTTGGGTAAGGACGTGTTGGGAAGAGAAGGGAAGAGGACAAATAGAAGAGACAAAAAGAAAAGAAGAAGAATGAGTAGGCCTGGAGATTTCAATACAAACAGCAGTTGCATTGAGGTTGCAGTTGCATTCATGGAATAAAGATCGCTAGTGGAAGGTCTTCTGACAGAAATTTTGTAAAGCATGGAATGAGATTTGGAGATGTATAGTCACAGGCAAAATTATAGTTCATTGAAGGAATGAGGACTTTCTGCATAAATATTTCAGCTTTGAAAAAATAATGAATAAAAAAAAAATAAATTTAAATTCGATTTATATATTAAATCAAAACAGTTATTTTGCAAACTTTAGTGGAGGAGCGACTAAATTTTTATTTAGTTCTTTTTTTCATTCTCGTCAATTAAAAAGAGTATGAATTAGTCACGTATAAGAACTATTTTTTGTTGACGAAGGAGAGTAAAATTCTCACAATACATAATATATACTGTCTAGAAAACTAGTTTCTTATAAAATATATTCTTATAAAATATATATGAAGTCATCCCGTACTAATCAAACCAACTTGACCGAGACAGTCCAGAATATACAGCAGTATTGTTATTATCATTATTATTAGTATCATCATTATTATCATCATTATTGTTAGCATTAATATAGTAAAAAATTAATTTTAAAAATCTTTTTTTGCCTTCAAAAATTAATTTATATTTTACTCTCTATTTTGCTGAAGTATGATAGATAAAAAAAGTTTTTTTGGACTTCTTCAAACTTTAAATTTCTTTTTTATATTTTTTAACTTCATTTTATCAACTATATACTATAGAGTGAGAAAATTCTGTAGGTGACTATACTAATCTTAGTTTTAGTTTTAATTTAATCTTGATGTTAAAGTTTTTAACATTTTTTTTATAGTTTTTTTTTAAATATTGGTGTTAAACTGGATTTTTATTTTTCATCGTTATTTTTAATTTTTTATTTTATTTATTTATTTATTTATTTTTTGTAGTTCTTTTTTATAGTGTTTTTTATGGTGTTTTTCATAGTGTTTTATCATTTTGTAGTTAATCGTTTTAATTATCTGATATCTTTATATAAATTTTTCATATATTCATTTTCTTTGTGAATATCAGAAGTAGTATTGATATAAATTATAGTGCATTATGATTGTGGAAATTTTACTATTATTCAATATTTCAACATTTGGAAATTTAAATTTTGAATATTATTTTTATTATTTTTGTTTTTATTTTATTAAATTGATTAAAGTAGTTTTAGTTAAAAATAAATATTTTGTCAAGATTTGTTATTTTTATATTTCTTTTTATTTTATTATTTTGATTCAAGTAGTTTTAGTTAAGGATAAGTATTTACTGGTGTAATATTAGTTACTGTATTCATTGGTAGTTTTAGTGTTATATATAAGATAGAGAAAGCGTATACATTCTATTTTTCAAGTATTTATTTTTTAGTTTTAGTTTTTAATTCTAGTTTTTAGCTTTTATTGTTAATTTTATTGTTGTTATTTTTATTTAGTATTTTATTTATATTTATCTATTCAGTTAGTTATTATTATTTATTTGTTTATTAATTTCTTTTTTTCTGATTGTTTATTCAGATAGTGACATTTTAATTGATTATAGTGTTAGAGTTGATTTCTTTATATATATATATATATATATATATATATATATATATATATATATATATATATATATATATATAATATATATATATATATATATATATATATATATATATATATAGTGTCATTTTAAATAGTTACCAAAATATAAAATAACGTTTTCTTTAATCAAAAATATTTTGATTAAAGTGTTAACTTGTGAAAATGTAAATATTGTTTTTAATAAGAAAAAGACTGGTAAAACTAGTGATAAATAAAAACCAGATTTCTTTTTGTGATAAAAGTAATTATAATAAATATATAAAAATATAAACTATTAATTAAAAAAATAAAAACATTTAAAATATAATGTAAATTGTAAATTATTACCATAAAAAATTCTTAATTAACTTTCCTATCTAATTCTCCCGCCAAAACTATTTTACCGCTAAATTTGAATTGAGATAAAACTTATGAGAAACTATTATAAAATGTACTTATTTTATGTTATATTATATTATATTTACAAATAAATTTAATGTTAAAATATAAATTATAATGTATTTTTTATATAAATATAATTTATATAAAATAATATTTTGTAATTTAAATGTATATTATTTTATATACTATTTCAATATTAATTTATGAAACTTTAAAAATAATAACTTTGTTAACAATTTTTGTTAAAATTAGGGAATAATAAATAAAGTGGAAAACTCTCTACTTTTCTTACACCTTCCCAAATACTGAGATAATTTCAGAAGGTATAGAATTAGTAGTAACCTTTCACTTTATTCCGAGGAGCCAAGAAGATTCCGCCTCTATAGCCAAGCTGCCCAAGAAGAAGACGTCCCAAGCAGAAGCCCAAAAGAAGACGTTCCAAGCAGAAGCCCAAAAGAAGCTGCCCTTAGAAGAAGAAGTTCCAACGCCTCTGCTACCAAAAAGGAAACCCAGTTTGGCAGCTCCTTTGCCCTCGACTGTGGTAATCCTTTGAAGTAGCCTTCCACCTGAGGCTACAGACGTTCCACGGGCCTGAAGAGAAGTGGTGGCTACCACACGCTACCAGTCGGCATTCCACAAAGGGGACTTAGGAAACACCCAGCCTCTGATATCCCCCTTCGCTACAACAAAGTGTAGTACCTCCTGGACCATACATTGGTCACCAAGATAGTTAGGTCACTATATATATATATATATATATATATATATATATATATATATATATATATATATATATATATATATATATATATATATATATATATATATATATATATATATATATATATATATATATATATATATATATATATATATATATATATATATATATATATATATATATATATATATATATTATATATATATATATATATAATATATATATATATATATATATATATATATATATATATATATATATATATATATATATATATATATATATATATATATATATATATATATATATATATATATATATATATTATATATATATATATATATATATATATATATATATATATATAATATATATTATATATATATATATATATATATATATATATATATATATATATATATATATATATATATATATATATATATATATATATATATATATATATATATATATATATATATATATATATATATATATATATATATATATATATATATATTTTTTTATATGTGTAAGTATAGGTTGTTTATATGTAGATATATTTGTATATTGTAAAGTTTTTAAAGTATAATATTAGGTGTGTTTGGGAGCGTAGGCAGGGCTCATTCCTCCAGTGGGGTGGAACTGTATACTATCGAGGCTGAGAGAATGGAAATTAAGAGAGATTCAGTTGTATGTAAAATTGGATGTTTGAATGTACGAGGGTTAAATGATGATGAAAGCAGATGGAAATTGGAGAGAAAAGCAAAGTAAAGAAGTTGGATTTGTTGGGGTTGACGGAAACTAAACTTAAGGGGAAAAAGGAGGTCAATTTTGCTGGATTTAAAGGGGTATATTCAGGTGTTGGAGAGAGAATAAGAGCTATGGAAGGGGTAGCAATAATGATGAGCCAACGATTGTGGAAATGTATGAAAAAGTATGAAAAAATATCTTCAAAAATTGTATGGGTGAAGTTGAGGTTTAATAGAGAGGAAAGGGTGTTTGTATGTTCATACGCGCCGGTGAATGGAGCAAAGGAGGAAGAAAGAAGAGTGTTATGGGAGAAACTGAATGACTGCTTGAGTGGTTTTCAGGCAAGTAGAAATGTATGCCTACTAGAGGATTTAAATGCGAGGGTTGGTGTGGACGGGAGGAGGTGTGGTAGGCCCGTTTGAGGTGGGAGACAGAAATACAAATTGGGAAAATATATTAGAAATATGAGTGGTGAATAGATTGATAATAGGGAATATTTGGTTTGTTTAAAAGGTGAAACACAAGTTGACTTTGGTTAGTGGGGTAAATGGTGATAGGGGTTTGCTTGATTACATATGTATTAAGAAAAGAATAAGACATAGATTACTTGATGTGAATGTGTTTAGAGGAGCTGCTAGAGGGATATCTGATCATTATTTGGTACTAGGTAAAATTAGGGTAAGGGGAGGTTGGAGGAAGATTAGAGCTACAAGTAATGCAGTAGAGGTTGTGAAGAGAAGAGAGCTTAGTTTAAGATGGGGTGAGGTAAAAGAGAGTGTGGTTGAGGGAGTGGAGGAGGAATGGGGAAGGTTATGGGAATCGTTGGTAGAAATTGCAAGTTATGTTTGTGGTGTAAGGAGGGTGGGAGGGAAGTGTACAAGAAAAGGAAGTGAATGGTGGTGTGAGAAGTGAGTATTGCTGTGACGGCTAAAATAAGTTTTGAAATTTTTTTGGTACAGATAGGATAGAGGAATGGGAGGCTTATAAAGATGAAAAGAGGATTGCTAAAAGAAAGGTAAGAAGAGTGAAAGAACGAGCAGATGTAAAATGAGGTAATAAAATAGTAAAGAGATTTAGAAAAAGGAATAAGATGTTTTGGAAGAAGGTGAAAAAGGGAAGGAATAAAGGGGAGGTGAAGGGAGGGGTAAAAGGGTATCGACGGAAAAATAAGATAGGAAGAAAGATAGATGAAGTATTTTTAGTTGGGTGTTGAATGTGAGAGGGTGGAAGTGTGGCTGTAATGAGGGATAGGGGAGGGATGATGGATGAGTCTGAGGGAGGGAATATTTGTAGAAGAAATAGGTAACGCTTTGAGAAAAGTGAAAAAAGGTAAATCTACGGGTTTGGATGGAATATGCGGAGAGATGCTGCTGGAAGGGGGTATGAGTGTGGTAGAATGGATGATAAGATTATTCAATTTATGTTTTGAAACGGGTGTGGTATCTCAAGATTGGCAGGATGCATGTGTGGTTCCTTTGTATAAAGATAAGGGTGATATGTTTGAGTGTGGGAGTTATATGGAGAAAAGTTTACTTAGCGTTGTTGGGGAAAATTTATGGAAGAATTTTGCAGAAAAGGGTAGGGATGGATGGGTTAATAGGAGAGGAACAGCGGAGTTTCAGAGAAGGACGGGGTTGTATGGATCAGGTTTTTACATTAAGAATGATGGAAGAGAAAAGTAGATGTAAAAAGAAGGATGTGTACATGTGCTTTATGGACCTAGAAAAAGCTTACGATAAGGTAGATAGGAATACACTGTGAAAGGTCCTGAGTGAGTATGAAATTGAGGAGAATATACGGGAAAGTATTATGGGAATAGCAGTTCATGTGTGAGAGTAAACAGAATGGAGACTGAGTTTTTTTTTATGTAAATAATAGTCTAAGACAGGGTTGTGTAATGTCTCCGGGGTTACTTAATTTATTTATTGACAAAGTGGTGTGAAAAATGGATAGGGTATGGAAAGAGGTGAGAATGGGGGAGCATGATGGTATGTGGGATGCAAATGTGTTGATATATGCGGATGATATGATACTTTTGGCTGAGACACAGGAAAATTTGAAAGTATTGGTGGATGAGTTTGTTAAGGGTTTGATGATTTGAGCTTAAGAGTAAATGCGGGTAAGAGTAAAGTGCTGTGAATTGAAAATGGGGAAGGAGGAGAGAGGGGTGTGGATGAGGGAGATGATTTACAAATTAAAGTAGGTAGGCAGAGATTGAAGCTAATCACTT
>SEYY01000356.1:0-5000 GCA_009176605.1 Armadillidium nasatum
GAGAGAAGGGTGGGGTAGGGTGAAGGGTGATCCACACGCCATTTTATATATATACATATTTATTTATTTCATCAACATTGGTATATACCAATATATGAATGAATATTACTAACTTCATACTCTTTTTATTTGCTGAGGGTGGCTGATGCGGGACTGGGTAAGCTGTGTAAGGGTAAGGTCATGGGAAACCCCGACGCCATTTATTTATTTTTATATTTCTTTTTATTTTCATCTTTAACTTTATTTTTTATTTATTTTGTTTTATATATTTCTTTTTTATTTATTTTTTATTTTTTTTTTATTTTTATTTTATATTTATTTATTTATTTATTTTTTTTATATTTTTTTTTATTTTTTTTTATTTTTTGTCTTTACTTTTTATTTTTTATTTTCTATTACTGTTATTTGTTATTTATTTAAAATATCCCCCATGTGAAACACCCTGTGAGCTGTATTTTTAACAAATTGCTTCGGTATGGGGGGTGCGATCCCTTACGGACTGGCTGGGTTAACGTTTCCTTGGGTGGGTGTGGGGCTATAGGATGTGGTGTGGTAATATACATGTACCTCATGTGATGAGATGTGGTTTCCGTGTGGGATGCAGCGTGTTTTAACACGAGTTCAATAATTATTATTTCATAATAATTTTATTAATTAATTTTCAATTAATTAATAACTATTATGGAACCCCGGGCGTTTGTGTGTGTGTGTGTGTGTGTGTGTGTGTGGACCCCGACGAGCGCGCTACCCCATGGCGGCTCTACAGTGGCTCCCTGTGCCTCCCCAGTGGACCCCGGCTACTTCACAGCGGATCCCAGCGCGTGGGGTGACACTTGGCGGCTCCCCATACCCCAGACCCCTGATTGGTGGAGGGATTTAGTACTTGGATAATAATAATAATAATAATAATAATAATAATAATAATAATAATAATAATAATAATCCCCTGCGGGGGCAACGTGTATTAACACGAATTCAATAATTATTTTTACATAATAATTTTATTAATTAATTTTTAATTAATAACTATTACTTTTTCGGGGTACCCTAGGACCACGCCCCAGTATGAATATATATATATATATATATATATATATATATATATATATATATATATATATATATATATATATATATATATATATATATATATATATATATATATATATATATATATATAATATTTCCTTTTATTTTTTATTTTATTTTATTTTATTTTATTTTTATTTTTATTTAAAAAATAATTTGGGGGGGATTTTGGGGGTTTGTGGGTGGGATGGGGGTGGGGTTAGGAGTGCTTAGGGTGGGACCATATATATATATATATATATATATATATATATATATATATATATATATATATATATATATATATATATATATATATATAATATATATATATATATATATATATATATATATATATATATATATATATATAATATATATATATATATATATATATATATAATAATAAAAAAAATTTATTTATTTTATTTATTTTTTTATTTTTATTTTATTTATTTTTTTTTTTTTTTTTATTTATTAATTTTTATGGGGGTGGGGGGTAAGTATTGCTTAGGGGGGGGGAGACCATCATTGCAATGCTTACATGCCATTACATGCAACTGCATGCACCATTTTCAATGTTGCAAATCTACGGGTTTGCAATTGCTTGATTCGTACTTTGGTAGCCCTACTACTTACGACATTTAAGACTGTTTTCTTTTTGATAAAACTTATTGCTGTAATTATTTGAAAAACGTCATAAAAAAAAAACAGTTTGGAAATTCATTCACGTTTAACTTCAAATAGAAATAGAAGAATTTCCCCAAAATTTAAATTCTTTGACATTGTTTTTAAAAAATTTATAAAATTAATTTAGTAGTTAATACCTATTTTTCCTGTCGTTGGTATTAGTAATTTTAGTTTTAAAATATTTATGATGATTAGAAGTTGCATTTAAGCAGTTTTTTTCTCATTATTAAAAATTCATCTTTGGTATATTTCTCGGAGATTAAGGATTTGACAGAAGATTTATAATTGTTTTTACACCAACTGAAAATAGGTTATTTATAGGATCATCAAGCTGTACTATAATATAATGGTAATTTTCTTGGTTCTGTTACACTTGGCTATTCTATCCAACTGCTTGAAAATTATGACAATATGAAAATTTTCTGGATTCCCTCAATTGCAACGAACATCATTGCGGAGTCTATTGTGATCTCAAGGTAGGTCAGTGTAAATTTGTTTTTCCTTCACACAAAATATTAGAGATTAAATTTTTAAAAACTAATGAAGAGCAAAGATGCAAAAACTCAAGAAAGATAAATGAACTTAACTCTTTCATTTTCACAGGTTATCTCTCTGGTATTAGGAATACAAGAAGGTTACGCCAAGCATCTCTGCTTTCTTTGTATGGGAAATGTTCGAGCAAGTTTTTTTCCAATTTTCTTTTTTAAATTTCATTTTTTTATTTCTTTACTGTAAAAGGTTCAGCTGCAATTGTTTTTCCCTCAAGCTGTCTGTTCATGATATAGGCAAATATAGTCAAAAGAAAAGGACAGAGTATGAGTAGCAAAAATATTTTCTACAGGAAGAATAATTGACCTGACGGAGGAAAACTGACATTATTTTCGTGATTAGCGAGGTCGATTTCTACAGAATTCGTTTAAAAACATCAGATATCAAAAAAAAAATTAAAAGCAGAAAAATATAGTGAAAAAACTTAAAATAAAAACTTATAACAAAATTTGTGAAAAAACAAACAAACTTTTTTTCGACTTTCTCTTCATATATATATATATATATATATATATATATATATATATATATATATATATATATATATATATATATATATATATATATATATATATATATATATATAATATATATATATATATATATGGGAAGGACATAATGGTTTCAGTGGCGATGAATGTACCCTCCACTGTGTTTAACCTGCGGGGTGATAGAGTGGGCTAGACCATTTCGTTGCCCTTCGGTTCGTTCTTTTACGCGTTTCATCTTCTCTGAGGGTCTCTAGTTTACCCTCGTCTCATATTGGATTGTCTATGCTCTCACTTTCCTTACTCTTCTTCACTTCACATGTTTTCACAAATTTACAAGAGCTTACTGCTCCTTTAAAAAAATAAATAAAAGAAAATAAATAAATAAAATAGGGAAACAAAGAGCTACCTCGTAGATGTTTGGAGGGGCTGCATCCAAAGAATGCCCCTCATTCACCCATTCCCACATCAACACTTAAGAGTAGGTGCCCTTCGGTGATGGGGTTGGTACCATCAAGACATTTACGCCGAATTGCAATGGTACACAGTCTTCTTTTTTCATTAATTTCTGAAACATTCGCTGTCTCTTGTGCAATGTCCACTTTGCCGAACACCACCTCTTTTCTTCTAGACCTCATTTCTTGTTCTTAACTAAAACTCAGGTGGTTGAGTGCTCTGACGGAAAATCCTACTCTGTTTTCTTCTACTGTTTCAATCCACAAATTTCAGCCTTCTTTATACTCCAGGAACTCATTCAACATATATTTCATCTCAGAATCATGAAAAATCAATTCTCCGTAACACCGAAAGCAAATTCCACCTTTTAAAATGCAATAATCTTTCTGGTTCTTCTTCCTCGCTCCCTTTCAGGCATTTCTGAAGACAAATATCGATTCTAGCTTTCCTTCTTCCCATTTCTTTTCTTTAGTATCTTCTGACGGTACAACTGCCGTTTTGCCTTCTTCTAAAGCTAAACTTTTAGCTCAAACTTTTGCCTCTATTTCAATCTTAGACGATTCCGGAGATGTTACTACTGTACTCCTTCAACCCTCTCCAGCATATTTATGAATAAAATTGTAATTTCTTTTTAAGATGTCATTTCTTCACTCTCTGAGCATAACACTAAAAAGGCATTCATTCCTGATGGTATCCCTCCTGCGGTTCTCAAAACTAGTGCTTTCGAGCTAGTACCCAGCATTGGTAAAATATTTCGTCTACGTCTTTCTATTTCAACCTTCCATTCTTGCTGGAAACGTGCGCTCATTCAGCCTGTGCCGAAGAAGGCGGACCCCTCTCAACCCTCCAACTACCGTCCTATTTCTTTGACCTCCGTTCTCTCTAAAGTTTTCGAATCTATCCCTAACAGGAAGATTTGGAAACATCTCTATTCTTCTAATCTGATCTCAGATTGCCAGAATGACTTTCGTAGAAAGCGCTCTACAGGTGATCTTCCTTCCCTTCTCTCTGACTCTTGGTCCTCTGTTCTTCGGCATTTCGATGAATCTGTTGCGCAGGATATATCGGATGCTTTCGATAGAGTCTGTCACAAAACATTGATTTCCAAACTTCCCTCTTTCAGAATCTATCCTTCTCTCTGATTTCCTTTCTGGTCATTCATTACAGCTGTTGTAGACGACCACCGTTCATCCTTTAAATCTATTAATAGCGGTGTTCCTCAAGGATTTCTCCTATCCACTTTTCATTCTCCTATCCACTTTTTATTACTCTTTTCAATTTGAAAGGTGCCCTTCTCATCATCATCTAATAGACGCAAAGAAGGAAGCCTTGGAGCAACAGACTTCTTTTCTATCTCGTATTTCAAATTGGGGCAGTGAAAACATGATAGTTTTCAATGCCACCAAAACTCCATTCCTCCATCTCTCTACTCGACACAATCTTCCACACAACTATGATATCTTCTTCGAAAACACACAACTCAAACCTTCATCTATTCTTAATATTGTTGGCTATCCTTTCCTTGTGATCTTTCTTTGAAAGATCACATTACTTCTCTTTCTAAGCAAGCTTCTAAGAGGTTGAGTGTTCTGAGGCGCTTTCAGAATTATTTCACGCCACCCCAGTTACTTGCTCTGTTTAGGAGTGTTGTTCAGCCCTGTATGTAGCATGCGTCACATATCTGGGGTGGTTTCACTCATACAGCTCTCCTTGAGAAGGTGGAGTCTAGGGCTTTTCGTCTCATGAACT
>SEYY01000356.1:7500-12500 GCA_009176605.1 Armadillidium nasatum
TATTATAATATGGATTAAAGTATTTGTGCAGCAAAAACCAATTGGTTTCAAAGTTCAAATATTAAAATGTTTTACATTTTTTAATGAAAATATTACTTAATAATTTTTAATTAAAAATCACCAATGCTTGATTTTTATATTCTCTTGTATTATTTTTAATAATATGATTAATATTAATACTTCAGTTACTATTAATTAAAAATATTTATATATCCAGGAATTTCTGTACATATTTTTTATCGTAAGGTGCTTTTGTTAAATTTTCTAAATTTTGATAATTATTTTAAGGAAAAAATATTATTTCCAATAAAAATGAAGTATTTTCTTCTGTTTGTAGTTCTTCATAATTGTTTCCATTTAGTAAAAGAGGAAGTTGTTATTGTATGCTACATTTAAAGTTCCTTTTACAGTCACAAGTATAAGGATCATGATATTCGCAAGGATCAGAGCATTGGAGACTTGTACACATAGGGCGAATTATAGCAGCTACTACTGGGAATTTGATGGGCGATCCCCTTAGCCTTCTTGAAGGGGAGAAATTACTCTGGAAATGATGAACCGGCGGACTCAGGTAATCATATAATTTCGAACACATTCCGGACTTAAAACTTAAGATTATAATCATAATAATATAGGAAGCAAATATCTTCATTATAGCTATGTAGATTTTACACCACAATTTAAGAGCAAGAATATACTGTTCTTTTAGAGTACGTCTTCTCAGATTTGTGTGAGAAAGACAACTAAACCAAGAAAAATATACAAATTACCATCTGCAATAAATGTAGCAAAACAGGCACGAGCAGTACACATAAACACACACGCATAAATAGTGTCATTAATATAATCTATTGAAAACATCTGAAAAGAATTCTCTGGAAAAATAATTATTATATCTGTAATATGACATAAATATATAATTTTCCATGTTTATATTTCCCAAATTACTTTTAATATATTATATATATATATATATATATATATATATATATATATATATATATATATATATATATATATATATATATATATATATATATAGGCCAGAGTGCTCATTAGCGGCCATGCATGATTCAAAAACTACTAATCGTACATTAAAACGGATCATATTTTTGAAATCTTGGGGAATATTTAGTAAGGAAAAGTGGAATAAAAAAAAAAACTTAGAATAATTTTAATACGTACGTAAGTTACAGTTCTTTATATATGAATATAGAATCGTACGTCCGGTATAATCGTACGTTTGGCAGTAGGCTACTATAACACGGCAACAATCTATCTATCAGTTATTTTGTATCACACGGCCAACTTCGGTCATTCTGTTATGATAAGTCTAACTAAGTTCTTTAGAAAACTAAATTGCAAAAAATAAGTTAAAAAAATTTTTTTTTGGCTTTCGTACGACAATTTCTATTTTATAAATAGGAATTATCATACCAAAGCCATTTTTTTCTTTTAACTTATTTTTACGTTTTTTACCATTTTCTTTCTGAAAATTTCCCAAGGATTTCAAAAATTTAATCCTTTTTAATGTACGATTAGTAGTTTTTGAGTTATGCATGGCAGCTAATGTGCATTCTGACCATATATATATATATATATATATATATATATATATATATATATATATATATATATATATATATATATATATATATATATATATATATATATATATATATATATATATATATATATATATATATATATATATATATATATATATATATATATATATATATATATATATATATATATTCTGAGAGATGTTCGTTAAGTGTTCGGGTTTAAGCGAGTTTTCTCCCTTTGTGTGTGCCCCCTCCTTGAAAAGGGTTCTGCCCATGAGTGGTGGTGATCTTTTATTATATATATATATATATATATATATATATATATATATATATATATATATATATATATATATATATATATATATATATATATATATATATATATATATATATATATATATATATATATATATATATATATATATATATATATATGGGTCGAATTTATAAATTTAACATTATATGGATACTTCAGCCTTATTATGATTTATCACTGTACGTGAAATATTTCAGTTGTGCCACCCCCTCCCCTACTCCTCGTGCACGATCCCCCATTTTGATGGAAATATAGATATCTTTAAAATTTCGTCTTAAAATTCGACACGGAAAGACCTCCCAACTAATTAATAGATTCAATATTGTATGCAATGTTCTAAGTGCAGATACCCGAAGTCGCACAGTTTCACATATGAACAGACACATATTTTGGGTACAAATCCGAATTACAGCTTAATTAAATAAAGAAATTTTATTAGTTTTAATTTTATTGAGTTGTAATATTCCGAAATTTGATTTTGATTAAGCATTTTTTTATATCAGTTTTATTAATGCATAAAACAGACAAAATACTAATATGTGCATCGCTGTGTGTTGCTTAGTGATAATTTAATAACTAAACAGTAACATGTGTTTGTAGTATTTTGTGATATACTTGAAACGCAAATGTCTTGTGTACAAAATATTAAATATATTTAATTTTATGTTTAATTGAATATAATTTTATATATTATATAATTATTATGTATTATATATTAAAATAATTTTATATAATATATATACTATGCACTATTTTCAGATTCTGCATTAAAAATTATTGAAAATATATTTTTATATAATGGCTACAAGAAAAAAAACTTTTAATTCTTTGCCTTGTCAGCCATGTGAATTTCTACTTAAAATGACTCTTTCGAAAGCTGACGCTTACAGTCACTATCTGTTTGTTACTAAGAGAGAACAGATAATCACGAAAGGATCGGCAACCGCTAAAAACTGTCTTAAATCTTTGCAAGTGATGTGATCAGCATTTTGGATAACTTCTCCTTCCCCACATAGGATCTAATGGTTTATATCTAAAGAGTGAAAGGCTCATGCAATCAACTATAAATATAAATAAAACCCCAAATACCAGACGGAATGATGAGTTCTATGAGAAAGTGAAAACATTCGATGCAATGCTTGATATTTGTAATTGTAATTGCTATGAAAAGAAAATATCAAGAAAAGACTGTAGGTGTAAAGATAAAATCACAGTGATTGAATAGGAAGCTTTTGTGGGATAGAAAGAACGACGAAATCAACATGGACCAATTGATAGGGCAACGACTAGTGCCAGGACAAGAACTCAAGTTAGGGTGGAGAGGTTAGCAAGTCATACTAGTAGAAGCGTTAGTAGGGGTAGGGAAGGGGTCTTAATATAGATAGCAGTGTTCCCTTCAACTATCACAGAAGTCGTGGAAGTTACTGAAGAATGGAATGGAAATGGAAGATAGTTATAATGATGATGATTATCTTCGAAAAATTAATGGTAGAAAATACAATATAAAAACTAATGAAGGAATGGAACACGAAGAGCACTATGTCATTGTGAAGAACTATATGATATATACCTGACTGATGTTACTCCAGATAATGGAACAGTTCGATGTATTTCTGAAGAAATTATAACTTTTCAAATAGACTCTGATAGTATAGATTATCTCAAAGCTCTCCTGTGCGATGGTGCTTCAGTTAACACTGGTAAAGTGGGTAGAGTACTCCGATTGATAGAAATATCTTGAAAGACCTATAAACTGGCTAATTTACCATCTCCATACGAATGAGCTCCTATTCAGGCATGTTTATCAGATAATATATGGGAAACCATCATAGCCACATACCTTTCAAGACATTATTGGGCATGAAATTCACAACTGTGAGACAGTTAACTTTCGTCCGGTACACTTCAAAATTACACAGATCCTTGAAGATATTGCTATGAAACTCAGTACAGACCAAAAATATCTCCATTACAGTGACTTAGTATTAAACATGGACATATGTCATCATCATTAGCCAGTAAATGGCATTTTGTTCTTCATTATTACAGATGGCTAATAACAGCTAATCGAATCCTAAGACAATCTACACATACTCAAGGGAAAACTTTTGAAAACTTAGTAAATATTGTAATGTAAATTTATGGTCTAGGACTAGGCAGGTTCTTGATAAAGAGTCATCCGAAAGCAACTGATGGAGCCCATAATTTTTGGTACTTCATGAATCTTCTTAAGGGAGCAGATAAAAAGCATGCGGTGATTCTGAAATGTACCCTTTAACAAAATTCCTATTTTGCTCACTTTGAAAATATATTACTAGCGATAATAACAGACGACCGAAAATCAATCATGGAGTTAGCTGTGAGTCGAAAAAATTCAAGCAAGGGGTGAGAATATCACTGAAAGAGCTTTTCAGCTTCCAAAAACACTAAACTATAATGCAGAGGACTACTACAGGATCGAATGAGAGAAGGAAATGTTCACTGAACCACCAATTATCAAGGACTTTTCTAACGAGAAGATTTATAATATTGCAAATGATCCAATTCAAACAATAAAGTTTTCATGCCACAGCACAGCCAAGTAGCGGAGCGTGCAGTAAATATTGTAACACAATCTTCTCTGCATAGAATCGGATACGAAAACAGACATGAATATATCTTAAATTTAATTTATGATATATATATATATATATATATATATATATATATATATATATATATATATATATATATATATATATATATATATATATATATATATATATATATAGTATATATATATATATATATATATATATATATATATATATATATATATATATATATATATATATATATATATATATATATATATATATATATTGTATATATCTACATACTTAGGTTAAAAAATTGGTGAGTACTAATGAAGATTTTACTTTCCCTATATAAATGTAAGAAAAACAGTAAAAAGGGAGATCGTGGGCGAGGGATAGGAGAGATGGCACAACCGAAATAATTCACACACGATGTCATATCATCATTCTGAATTAGCTCACATAGTGTGAAATTTGAATACAAAATTTCGACCCGGCCTAATGTATAAATATATATATATATATATATATATATAT
>SEYY01000356.1:22500-52500 GCA_009176605.1 Armadillidium nasatum
TACGCCAAACAAGCAAATATATCTACCAGTCAGAATGAACCAACAGAATAAAAATTGGAAATATAGTCCTTATTCAGACACTCAATAAGCTTAGATCTTTCTGGCTTTTCAACATCGTTTTGGATGTCATTGTTGGTCATGACAGTAAGATTAGAAGTGTTTTAGTTAAAAGGGGAGATGGACAAACTTGGCATCACTTAATTTGCCATATTTACCCTTTAAAGCTGTTTATTACACCTTATGTAGCCGGTGGTGAAGTTTATGCTCAAATCAGAGTTTGCAGACAGTCAAGAAGATGAGACTACAGCTCAAATTTATCCATCACCTTCAAATTCAGTTCAAGATAATAGTAACAGAGCTGTCCAAGATGTTCAGCCTTCAACTTCAGGTATTTATATACATCAGCTAAAATGTCTACGGATTCATTCTCAGACAAAATCGATCAAAGAAAGATCTCTTAGACAGGCTGCTGTCAAGTGTCATTAATTCCTACACAGGAATTTATCTTCTTTGTAGTGTTCTATTATTTTTTGCAATTGGAATGATACTGAACTCATTGCAACTCTTCAGTGAAGAATATAATAACTATTGATATGCTTTCATTATTTTATCTATTGCATATACTTTTTTTTCTTTCATATTGGAGGAATTCTCCTTCATAAGGGTTTGTAAAGTTGCTTTTATTTTATTGATGTGGCACTTGACAGTGCCTAAACAAGGCATCGGTTTTAAAATAGGACTTTTTCAAATTATCGTCAACACGTTAGACGTTTTAAATAAATGCAATTTTTTTGTTTGTTTGTTCGTTGCAAATCTTCAAAGTTCTGAATTCAGGTATGAGGTTATATATTATTCTTTTTCACATCTTATTTACTTTCCTTTCAATTGATTCTTCTACTCAAATATACATCTTGCGTTCTTAAATATAGTATATTTGTATATTAAGGAACTTCAAGAATCAACATTCTTCGAAACCAAACATAGTAAATGTCCTAAATTATTTAATTGTAACGCGAACTCCGACCCTTCTCTTTCAGGTCAAGGATTTTTAAATAATAAACTGAGCATAATTTAGCTGCAGGTATTTATATTATCAAATAAGATTCTCAACATTTATATATATATATATATATATATATATATATATATATATATATATATATATATATATATATATATATATATATATATATATATATATATATATATATATATATATATATATATATATATATATATATATATATATATATATATATATATATATATATATATATATATATATATATATATATATATATATATATATATATATATATATATATTATATATATATATATATATATATATATATATATATATAATATATATATATATATATATATATATATATATATATATATATATATATATATATATGAGATTTATTATAAATAAACCCTGAAGACTAAAAAAAACAGTTCTGTGCTGTTACTTTAAAAAGTAAATAACACAAACTTGGTTGATAGTAATCAAAATAAATAAAATCAATGGGGGTTACTCACCAGAAAATAAAAGCTTAAAAAGCCAAACTTATTCGTTGTTTTGATTTCCAAAACTTGAAAGTTTTGGAGGACTGCCTTTTAAAGGTTAAAGGCTATATTTAAGTTAAATGGGTAAATTCAAAGACAAAAGGTCCTTTTAATTAAGTAATCTTTCCATTCAAATACCTGGGCATGAAAACTCAACTTCTTATGCCACAAATTAGAACAGTAAAGCAAGTCTAAGTGTGTAAGTCAGATATATATATATATATATATATATATATATATATATATATATATATATATATATATATATATATATATATATATATATATATATATATATATATATATAATATATATATATCAATATATTATAATATTTAGTTTTTAAACAGAATTTAAAACAAATCTTGGTCTATCCTCTATATTTCAAATAATCAAATATTAAACTAAGAACTTTCAGTTCAGTAAAAATTTAGAACTCTTAGTTCTAGAATGTTGTAGAACTTTCAGACTGTCAAAGTCTTAAATTTAACAATCCCCTTTAACTTATGATAGTCAAGCCTTTAAAATAGCTTGTCACGCTTAATTTATTCCTTTGTATATAGCCTTTAATGTCAAGTTACTTAAATTAAACTCTTTTAACTAACTTGTTATTTAAATACTAATTTCTTAACTCCAACCTTTTGTACTTCTTATGTGTTTCTTAATCATAAGCTTGCGAAATAGTTTTTTTCACTTCACTTATTTTTATTTTTGAAAGGCTTTCTTCCGTCGTCGAATTGTTGCACTCACTCTCTTTCTGTACTATCGCTATTACAACGGACATTGCTCCTCTGAACTCTCACCTCACATACCTCCTCCATTGAGAAGGGCTCGTTTGACACGACTTTCTACACAGTCCTTTCTTTATCTTTATCTTTCATCTCTGTCTAACTCTCCGACCCCAGACTTAACCGCTATGCTCACTCTTACATGTACTCTACAGTTAAAGTCTGGAACACACTCCCTTTTTCTGTTTTCCCAACTTCCTTTGACTTGCATACTTTTAAATCGCCGTGTATCGGGTCACGTCGGCCATTAGCGACCCGATTTCGAATGCTTCCCAACTTTGGTGGGTATTGGTAAGCCTTTGGTCTCTGCCCACCAGAGGAGACATAAAAAACAAATAAAAAAAAAGTACATTACGTGACAAAAGTCCTTGAAGATTTTACATCAATGTGAGGGAGATTTAATTTTTAAACAAACTTTTACATTTTTAATCTTGTCGTTAAGCGTCTAAAAGAGCCAAAGCCTTACCATGTTCAAAACAGTCAACATCAGATTTTGATGTTGCCATCCAAAAGGATATCTGGATTTTGTGTGAATTTTCATATTTTGAAAAACCATAGTTAGTTTTATCTACTAAGAAGCAAAATAAGGATTTTCTTATATATATATATATATATATATATATATATATATATATATATATATATATATATATATATATATATATATATATATATATATATATATATATATATATATATATATATATATATATATATATATATATATATATATATATATATATATATATATATATATATATATATATATATATATATATATATATATATATATATATATATATATATATATATATATATATATATATATATATATATATATATATATATATATATATATATATATATATATTAATATATATATATATATATAATATATATATATATATATATATATAGATATATATAATATATATTTTAATAATTTTGTCCGTCCTATAAAATTCAGATTATTTAAAAACCTTAACCTGAAAGAGAAGGGTCGGAATTTGAGTTACAATTAAATAATTTAGGACACTTAGTATGATTGTTTTCTAAGAATGTCGCTTCTTGAAGTTTCTTAATATATAAATATGATATATTTAAGAACTCTAGAGGTATATATATTTGAATAGAAGGGGATTGAAATGATAGTAAGAAAGAGGGGATAAAGAATAATATAAAACCTCATACCTATTAGTTTTGAACTTTGAAGACTTGTGACGAACAAACAATTTACATTTTATTAAACGTCTAACGCGTTGACGGTAATTTGAAAAAGTGCTATTTTAAAAGCGGTGCTTTGTTATTCGTTGTCCAGTGCCTCATCGATATATAAAAAAAACCAAACAATTTTATAAACCCTTATGAAAGAGAATTTCTTAAATATAAAAGAAAACATAATAAACAAAAGTGTATGAAATAGAAAAAATTGTGAGAAGCATATAAATAGTTTTTATACATCCGTATAATAAAAATTTAATATTATTTTTCTTTTTAAAAATTTTTTGAACGGATAGTCTAAATTATAATTTTTATTCCCCTTGTCATACTCTCTCTTGAATTTATAAAATACACGTCAACCTAAAAGCTTTCCTAAAGTAACTTTCAACACAAATATATTGAAATGGTGGAATAAAGGGGATATTTCCAAAGTAGCAATCTGTATTTACAATGATATTAAACAAAGCTTGTGGTTCTTTTTCATATTTATACTGATGGGTCAAAGATTCATCAACCCATTCCCTCAACAACTTTTGCCATATATATTTTCCAAAGATGCATATCTCTACTTCATGGAAATTGGAAGAAAACCACTTGATATTCTCTATACTGAATTGCAATATTAAATAAGGTCTTGTCTTTCCTTCTGGAGATTCTCTCTTCACAAAAAGGTGTCATTTGTACACTTTATCTTCTCTTTATGTATGTTATTAAATCTAATATAATGAGATTCACACTTGAATTCAAGAGTGTATCCAAAAACTTACTATGTTAGAGTGTTGGGATGCTCATTTTTTTTTATCGCTTCACACATAGAAATCCTTAATAATGAAATAGTGGATGCATCAGCTCAATTAGCACATAATCATCAGAAAATTTGTATTTTTCCTTTGGAAAACTGTGAAATACTGTCATTTTCTTGGAGTTCCAAGCAGGAGGAAATAAAGAGGTATCAATGTGATTTCCTGAGTTTCTATCCTTTGGGATAGTTCTACAAGGATCCTCTTCCTGCTCCATAACCTGCAATAAATAGAATTCTAGAAACTGCTATCCATAGGTTTGAGAGTTGGACATACAGGATTAAATAGATGAGTGTGAAGCTAGCAAATGATTTTAGCAATATTAATTAATTATTTATAATTGTAAGTCTGTCCCTTAATTGCTTCTTGTTTTAAAATAAAAATTATTGCATAAAAATCATTTGCTAAAATTATTCGGTAACTTCACGCACATCTTATAGTGATAGTGATATAGGTAGAGAATTGCATTGCTAAAATTATTAATATTAATGTATCAATATTTCATAACCTTGTTCCTAGATATTTAAAATATTTCTTTAAAAGTAAATTTTAGGAACTTTTTATTTATTTTTTATTTACGTTATAAATATTTACTGGCCTTTAGCATATATATACCCTTTAAGTATATGCGTGAAGTTTTAATTAAAAAATTACATACCTGGATTAGTATTGATATATTATCCGATTATCTTTCTCTGCCTAACTTCTTATGCCATATTGTCAAAGTTGCAGACAAAAACTAAGCTTTATGATGTTAAAAATCTAATTTTACTCTTTCAACTTATTAATGCCCGAAATTAAAAAAAGTTTGATTTTTTTTTTTAAAATTTAAATATATACGGTCGGTGTATAGTCTATTTTAGTCCTAGAAATGTCAATTTACAATAATTTTTAAAAAAATTCTGTCTCTTTCACAGATTTTTAGGCCATGTCTTTTTAAATACAGTGGGCATTAGCGTTTGCAATAATTGGAAATTTAGATAATGATAATTTTTGCTAAAGTTATATTATTTTATTATATATATATATATATATATATATATATATATATATATATATATATATATATATATATATATATATATATATATATATATATATATGAATTGACCGGGGCCCTAGCCCCGGCTAAAAATCAGGGAAAACCGGGGTTTGCTTGCCGGAATTAAAATGGCAAATTATACTTAGGGGGAAAGTCTAATTTCAAAATTTTTTTTTTTTTAATTTTCAAATTTTTTTTTTTTTTTTTTTTTTTTTTTTTAAAATTTTTTTTTTTTTTTTTTTTTTTTTTTTTTTTTTTTTTTTTTTTTTTTTTTTTCCAGTGAAAAAAGTCCATTTCTAGCATTTTTTCTGAGTATAATTTGAAAACTTAAAATAAATTAATTTTTTTTTTTTTTTGTGGAAATTTGACCCTTTTTCAAATGAATTGTAGAGCCAAACCACTTTCAGGAATAACCTGAAATTTGGACTACGTATTTCGAATTCTATAGACTACAAGAACTTTTAACAGACCTTTGTTCCCAGAGTTATAGGAAAAATATATAAGCCAAAAACTGATCAACTATTGAAAAGTTTTTTTGAGAAAAAAAAAAAATATACCTTTTCAGACAAAAAAAAAAAAAATACTACCACTGTAACATTTCTTATTTTTGGTGGGTGTATAGAGGAGGGATGAGACTACAAATTCCTCTCTATGCTTTATTCAATGCGATTCGTTGGTTTAGAGATATAGCCTCTCAAAAAAGGTCCATTTTTGACCAAATTTCAAAAATTCCCAAAGTTTGAGAGGCTATATCTTGCTTCAAACAAATAGCATTTAATAATGCACTAAATAAAAGTTGTAGCCCTGTCCCTCAACTAAACAATATCCAAAAATAAAAAGATTAGTAGGTAGATTTTTTTAAAAATAATTTTTATTCTCTGGAAGGAT
The DNA here is from genome assembly GCA_009176605.1 of Armadillidium nasatum. Lineage (NCBI taxonomy): Eukaryota > Metazoa > Arthropoda > Malacostraca > Isopoda > Armadillidiidae > Armadillidium > Armadillidium nasatum. Next base: position 28,811 of record SEYY01000356.1, read on the forward strand.
ATAATTTTTGCAAAATTTTTTTTTCAAGTGTATGTAACTTTTTCCCTAGACGTAATATCAAAAATCTGGTCCCACCAATGTGAGGAATTAGGGCTAAGATTATTCAGTTAAATTTTCAGCTCAAGAGGACCAGTGGTTTGACCCAGCTATTCATTTTTTTCAACTTTGGGTCCAAATAACTTTCAAATCATTATAGACTGAAAATGCTTGAAATCAACTCAGAACTTGGGGAAAAAATACACATACCCTGAAAATTTCAGTTCAGTCAAATGAAAATTTTTTTTTTTCAAATAAAATATAAGAAAATTAAGATTTATATATTTCTTATTTTTTCAATTTTTTTTTTCTATTTCTTTTGATCGCTCCTTTTCTGCTAGTGAATGTTCATCTTTGTGTTTTGATTTTAGATGCCCCATAAAGATTTGCTTGAAATTTTTTTACTTGTGGCACCTGGAGATCCTGTTCTAATTTTCTGACTGCAGATGTTACATTTAGCTATTTCAAGCCTATACTGAAACATTGTAAAGTACTCCAATACTGCAGAAGTTGATCTTTTAGCCATATTGACTGAAAGTATAAACAAAATAATAATTTTGAAATCATGTAATTATATCTATAATGCTAATTTCATTCATTTATATTAATAAAACCCACTACTGAAAAGCCATTTTTAAATATTGTGCAGTGGTTAGTTTTCCACTATGCAAATGGTTAGTTTTACTATTTCATTTTTTCCTTGACTTCAGTTTTCAAAAAAAAAAAAAAAAGTAATTTGTATATTTCCATATCTTTATATAAAAATATTCAGTAAGTTCATATTCCCCAAAAAATTATAAATACTGTTATATCATGTAATCCTGATTTTTTGTAGCTTCCCAAAATTGAAATTTTTTGAAATTTTGGTTAGTTTTACGATACTTAAAGAAACAATGCTGTATTATAATCTCAAACACAATAATTTCATAACTGAAGAATACATGATATTTAACTCCCATAAAAATAAAAGCGGGTTCTAACTACTATTTACTTAACTGTAAGAATGGGCCTGGGAGGTGACTATTTGTAGATTACAACAGCATACTTTACAGTGTTGTAAGCAATTATAAACAAAGAAAAATAAAATAATATAAAATATTTCTTACCCTCACAATGTTATATTGGTTCGAGTGCCGATGGTTTTATTTGAGCTGTGTCGTCCACTTCTCCTTTTTGTACGGACGATGTTGGTGGTTGGTGAAGGAAGTTGGTATCGCTATCAGACGTCAACGACTGAAGAAATTCAGATCCTTTGTCAGGACAAGAGGATCACATAAAGGAGCAAATGATTACAAAAATGCAGGGTAGAAAAAAATCAAGGTTTTTAAAAAAAAAAAATAATAAAAACCAGGTTATTTTTTTAATTTTTTTTTTTATTACAATAATGAATCAATAGGTGAAAAGTCTAATAAATAATAAAAAATGTAATATATTTTTTTATATAGAACAGTAACAAAATGATTGAAATGAAGCAAAAAATAAATTTGAACTTTTAAAAAATAATGTAAATTAGTAGACATGAAACTATGATATATATATATATATATATATATATATATATATATATATATATATATATATATATATATATATATATATATATATATATATATATATATATATATATATATATATATATATATATATATATATATATATATATATATATATATATATATATATATATATATATATATAACCGACCGGGGCTGGGAATTTGGCCGGGGCCGGGGTTATCCTAAAATTTGTAAAGAGGTCAAAAGCACTGAAATTTAAGGTTAAGAAAATTAGATATAAGGTTTATTTAATTGTAAGGAAGGAGTAGAATAGGCAACATTCACTTAAATTAATGATTATATGCATTTTCTCTAAAAAAAAAAAATCAGAAAATTACAGTTTTGTATATTTAAAGTTTAAAAAAAGTACAAAAATTTTTTAAAAAATTATTCTAATTCATAATAGTGATTTAACATGTTTACCTAGGTAAGACCCAAAGGTAAAGTTTGAAAAAATGTAAGATATAAAATTATTAATTTAACCTGTATTTATACATATCATTGTTATTTTATTGCTATGTATCAAACTTGTATCATTTAGCTGCATTATTTAAAAATTATTATTTTGTTTATACTTTCAGTCAATATGGTTAAAAGATCAGCTTCTGCAGTATTTGAATACTTTACAATGTTTCAGGATAGGCTTAGCTAAATGTAACATCTGCAGTCAGAAAATTAGAAGAGAACCTCTGGGTGCTACAAGTAAAAAAATTTCAACTAAATCTTTTTGGAGTATCTAAAATCAAAACACAAAGATGAACATTCACTAGCAGAAAAGGAGCGGTCAAAAGAAACAGAAAAGAAAAAAATCTTAATTTCTTATATTTTGTTTGAAAATTTTTTTTTATTATTTGACTGATTGAGCTGAAATTTTCAAAGTATGTGAATTTTTTCACGAAGTTCTGAGTTGATTTCGAGCATTTTTTTGAGTCTATAACGGTTTGAAACTTATTTGGACCCAAGTTGAAAAAAATGAATAACTGGGTCAAACCACTGGTCCACATGAGTTGAAAATTTAAGCTGAATACCTTTGCCCCAATTTCTTGCATTGGTGGGAATAGATTTTTGATATCACGTCTAGAAAAAAGTTATAAGCACTTAAAATTTTTTTTGCAAAAATCGTACCCTTCTGGAGGAAAAAATTATTTAAAAAAAAAAAGCTACCTACTATTTTTTTTATTTGTGAATATTGTTTAGAAGAGGAACAGGGCAACAATTTTTATTTAGTGCATTTTTAAATGCCCTTTGTTTGAAGCGAGATATAGCCTCTCAAACTTTGGGAATTTTTGAAATTTGGCCAAAAATGGACCTTTTTGAAGGCTATATCTCAAAACCAACGAATCTCATTGAATAAAGTACATAGAGGAATTTGTAGCCCCACCCCTCCTCTATACACACCAAAAATAGGAAATGTTATAGTTGTATTTTTTTTTTTTTTAAAAATTTTGTCTGAAAAGGTGGATTTTTTTAGTTCAAAAAATTTTTTTTCCTATAGTTGGTCAGTTTTTGGCTTATAACATTTTTTCTATAACTCTGGGAACAAAAGTCTATTAGAGGCTTTTGTAGCCCATATAATTTTGAATAAATAGTCTAACTTTCAGCTCATTCTAAAAAGTGGTTTGGCACCGCCATTCTATTGAAAAAGGGTAAAATTTCCAAAAAAAAAAAAAACTTTTAAACCGTAATAGACTCGGAAAAAACGCTAGAAATGGACTTTTTCTACCGGTAAAAAATCTATATAACTGAAATTTTCAGTAGAATCGGCTGAAAATTAAAAAAAAAAAAAATTTTTTTGTACGATTTTGCCATTTTAACCCCGGCTGGCAAACCCCGGTTTTCCCTGATTTTTAGCCGGGGCCCGGTCGGTTCATATATATATATATATATATATATATATATATATATATATATATATATATATATATATATATATATATATATATATATATATATATATATATGTTTAATACAACTTGTATTTAAATTCATTAACAAAAAATAAAATATTTGGTTTAAACCAAAAAAAACATGTTTTTTTTCAGTTGGTTTAAACAAAAAAAAAAAAACATCTGGTTAAAACCATGCAACCCTGCAAAAATGACAATAAGAATTTGTGTTTTGGAAGGTGTAAAGAAAACCAGAATAAAAATTGATGAAGTTTTTATTTATACAGTTGGACAATATAGGTTGTGTTTCAAAACAACAGGCCAGAACTTGGAAAAGGTGTGAGAAAAGCGGAGTAAATCTGGGCTTTGTTTTGGAATTGAAGGGAATGTTGACTTCTTAAAAAAAAAATCCCTTTATCAATTCTTAAATTAAGGAAAACAAACTTTCAGAGTAAGATGGAACTGATGATGATGAGAAACGAATAATCTGAAGAAAGACGTAGTTCCCTCAACTCGGAAGTGAGCTAAATGTTGATGGCCATTTCTCAAGCGTAGTATAACTCACTGTTTTGAAGTTCTTTAATTTCACTTTTAATTCAAATTTATTTAATTTAGTTTTCTTTATTTGTTAAAGCGTCTGGTTTTTCTTTTTATTATTTAATTTATTTATATAATTTCTGTTTATATTGTTTTGTTTCACTTTTTGTTAATTATATTAATTTACCTACAAAGGATATAAAAAAATTAGTTTTTCCAAATTCAACCATATACAAAAAAAAAACAAAAGGATGCTTATCAGAAATTTTAATGGAAAATGTCGTAATTCTGTGAAAGCATCTTCTGTCTTTTTCTTATTTATCTTCTCCAGGAACAACCATCTGTGAACAATAACAATTAATAGGACTTGAGCACTTAAGCCCACAGTGTTTTTATATAAAAAATCTTTCATTTATTTTCATATTATTACATGCTGCGCTATCTAACTTTTGCATGGTCTTCTTCACTTAACAAGCTGCTATTCTTGCTCATAATCACCTCCTTACTACTTTGCAATTATCAATAGACATAGTAGTATCATTACAAAATAAAAATTAATAACAATTAAATAAGATACTAAAAGAAGAAATTTGAAAAATGGTAGTTAAAATACATTTATATAAAGGTTATCCCATATTAAAGAGTTTAATTATATATATATATATATATATATATATATATATATATATATATATATATATATATATATATATACTTTAAAACAATTAAAGTTCAGGTACATAAATCTTATTAAATTCATTGACAAAGTAACTTATTAGGTTTATAGAAGGTTATTATTCCATTGTGGAAAGTGAAGTTACTTTAATAGGGGTCTATTAAAATTTTAAATGCTGGGTTGCAGCATTCCAGGATAATTTCGTAACAAACCTTCACAGGGGTTACACCACTCCTATTTGGATTTGGATAAAATTTGGTGGATAGGGTTATCTTGTGCTCAAAATTCACTTGTATGAGTGAAAAATCCATAAGACTTACAGTTTATGATTTATGGTGGGCCAAAGTTTGGAGGGGGCTTTCCTCACCCCTGATTTTCAAAGCTGAATAACTTTCTTAATTTTTTTAGATATCATTAACAAAATATTGCCCTACATCATTGAAATCGGCTAAGAGAGAGAAATTCAATAATGCTAAAATTATGATATGATAAAAATATTTTGGTAAAAAATTTTTCCCCACAATCTATCTCCCTATGGACATTGAAAATTTAAAAGTTTTTAAAATTTTATTTAACTTTAATCTTTTATCTATCATATGGAATCATAAATAGAGTGGGATAAAAGTAAATAATATTTTTTAACATTAAAGAAAAAGTGATATAAAAGTAATTTTACTGTATATGGTTTATTTTAATCATAATATTAAAGTTTTAAGGTAAAATTTCTTTTTAATTGAGTATTATTTACTAATATTTAATGTTTTAGTTTCTTACATTAATTAACAAGATATTTTTAACTTTAATTATATTATTTATGATGAATGAAACTGATTGATTGCATTTATTCCAAGAAGTTTTACAGAATTAGTATAGGATGTCTTATATTTGTATTTTCACATATGGTATTTATTTATTCACACTTACAAACGTTTTTAAATATAAATAGTATTAAAATAAGGTTGAATGTCAAAATTTTAACAAATGTTATTAATTGGGAACACATAAACATTAAAGTTTAGTTTTGTTATTAAAAGTTTATTGTGCCTGCCATAAGTGATGGGGCAGTTAGAATGGCATTGATATTGTTTATTAATGAATGGCAGTTATCTCCAATATATGGGAAAATAAAAATATTTAAAATTACTGTAGTATAAAAGTCAAATTTATACTAGATCAATCCATTTTTTTTTTCATATGTACATGTAACTAAATCTACCACTTTTGGATTAATGTTAGCTTCATGAATATTTGACTGCATTTGAGTAGCCGTTTTTCACATCTTACAAAGTCAGTTGAAAGTTCAAAGACTAAATTTTCACTATTTAAAGGTAAAAAATGATGGAAGCTTTGTGTGCCTTTTATGGTGCTTGTTAATTTAAACTTGTTGTTTACAAGACTTTTATTTTCACAAATTTCCTCAGGTTTAATGTAGAGAATATTAATTTTCACACTAAAGTGTTCACAATAAAATTGTATGTCTTCTAGTGAGAGAATTTGTTTCTTCAAAATTCTTTGCAAGCTTGTTTTGGCTGTTTCCCTATTTACAGTTCCACCAGTAATTCCATCATAGTCAGGTTTTCCAAAGAAGTTGAAAGAAAAATGCCATTTACAATTAACACTTCATTTTGGGTGAATTTGCAAAAAAATTATTGCTCTATTGTTCAAGATGGCATACAAGGTTGTCACTGAGTAAACTCTGTGTACTTTCCATCCATTTGTAATATACTTTAAAAGATCTGTATCAGATGAAATATTTCACTCATTATTGTTTTCTGTCACCATACATAAAGAATAATACAATGGTGGTGTATACATTCCTTTCTAAGTTGGCTTGAGGTAAAAAAGATATCAAACCTTGAAAAAATCCATTACTTCACAGATGGCTGTTCTGCACAATATAAAAATGTTTAATTTTTTAAGCATTTGCAAATACAAAGCATAAAGATGGCATTTTTTTTGCTACTTCTCATGGCAAAATTGACTATGATGGAATTGGTGGAACGATAAAAGTACAACAAGAAAAGCAAGCTTTTAAAGAACCTTTAGGCAACAAATTCTCTCACCAGAAGACATGTACAAATTCTGTTATGAACACTTGGTTATATATATATTATGATGAAATATTTAATTATTATAAAAGAGTTTTTACACCAGAGTGATTCTAAATATTTTTATTTTCACAAATTAGGGATAACTGCCATTCACCAAAGGTAATATTAATGCCATTCTAACTTCCTCATCACTTAAGGCAGGAACAAGTAGGCTACAATAAACTTTAAGTAACAAAATTGAAATTAAATATTTATAATTTTCAATTAATAACATTTTTGAAAATTTTGACATTGAACCTTATTACACTGTTTATTTTTAAGAAAATTTGTAAGTGTAAATATCATAAATAAATATAATATACGAAAATATAGATATATGACATCCTGCACAAATTCTGAAAAACTTTTGGAATAAATATGATTAATCAGTTTTGTGCATTAAAAAATGTAATTAAAATTTAAAATATCTTGTAAAGTAAATTGCATATTTGTTAATTAATGTAAGAAACTAAAGCATTAAATATTAGTAAATAATATACAAATAAAGAAATTTTATAATAAAACTTTAATGATATGAGTAAACTATAAACAGTGTACGTAGAATTGGGTAAAATTCCTTTTATACCACTTTTTTCTTAAAATTTTAAAATTTTCTTTACTTTTGTCCCACTCTATGATTCCTTATGGCTGGATAAAACATCAGAGTTAAATAAAACTAAAAAATTTTAAATTTTTAATGTCCACAGGGGCGAGGGAGTGTAGGAAAATATTTATTTGCCAATATTTTTTAGGTTTATTATATTTAAATGATTCTAGGATCAGTGAATTTGTCTCTCTTAGCTGATTTCAATGATGTAGAGCTATATTTTGTTAATGTTTTCTTAAAAATTAAGAAAGTTATGTCTTTGAAAATCAAGGGTGAAGTAAGCCTCCCGAAACCTTCGGACCACCATAAATCAAACTAAGTCCTACAGATTTTTTACTCACATAAGTGAATTTAGAGAACAAGATAAACTTATTCACCAAATTTCACCCGAATTTGAATCAGTGATATAAAAATTTTTTTTATAGGTTTGTGAGATGAAGGAATTAATTACAGATTTTCCTAGCTAATTTGTTAAACCATTTTTTACCTGAATCTGTTAATTTGTGATGAATAATTATATTGGTTCATGTAGGAAGAAAAGTAACCATAAATCTCCTTTTCTTAAATGAAACATGAGATGGTTCTTCTGAATCATAATCCTAGTTGTTAAATGGCCCTCATCAATAAGTGCAGCTTAATAGACTGTAATTTTTTGTATAGAAGTAGTAATACAGTATGCTTTGATTATAAAAATATTTTTATTAATCTATTTTATATGTATATCTTACATAATTTATAAAGGTTTATTTACTTACAAATTTATTCATACAGATATTTATAAAAAACAGCATTTTGATTTAATAAATTTCCATCACTTCATAACAGCAATGGAAAAATCATATAATGCACGATGTCCAGGTATGTTAGATTTTAATATTTGTATTTACTGTATATTAATAATTCTAGTATAATTAAACTCTTAACCTCTGCTTCATATCCCACTTAACATGCTTCTATTGTGGATAAATATATTTATTTTGATTAGCCTTTTACCTCTAGGGGTACAGAAAATCAGAAGTTGACTTCAAAAGACTTTTTTACTTGTTGGTATGTTGTTAGATCAGTACCTACGTAGATTTGTTTTACATTCAAACTTCTGGGAGCTTTAATGAATAACTTATACTTTTGTTTCTTTTGTGGTTTGCCACTCTTGTGTAAATGAATAATGATTGCTGAACTTTTTTAATAAATATCATAGATTAGGATTCATTACAATTTTTCTGACTCCTTTTGATAATACTAGGTTATAATTAAGAAGTTTGGATTATGATATGATCGTTTTTAATGCATCTGTTCAAGAACAAAGTTTTGATTTGAAGACTTTTATACTATGCACATTTGTGGTTGTAAATAAATTTTAATATCAATTCGTAAACCAGTGATTAAGGGGAAAAAATGTGTGGAAATTTTCAAGACTTTCAAAATTCTTTCAAAGATAAGAAAAAAATCTAAAATGTATAATAAAAATGTTACATGAAAGGGAAAAAACATCATGGGTTAAAATAAAATTGTGCAAATATAAATTCTGAAAAATTAAACATTTAGCATTAGGCAATTAAAGCAATAAATTAACTATTTACATTCCAGTGTAATCCTAATGCCTTAAAAAGGATTTTTTTACTTGACTTGTTGCTATGACTTGTTTATTTTGCATAAGACAAGATTATGAATTATGATATTAAATGGAAACAGAATCAGGAATTTTTCAAAAAAACAACTCCCAACTTTGACTCTCTAGATCTACTAAATACTTAGCCTATCAATTTATTCCTTCAATGCTTTTATAAAATCATTGATTTAAAATACACCTTTATATTATTATTAAACTGTTATATCATATTACTAAATTATGTATTTCACGTTCATTGTAATTCATAAAAACTTTTAAATAATCAGCTTCTTAATTTTATGTATAATCTTACAGCTGTTAAACGTTTGTTGAGAGAGGCACAAGAACTTCATGAAGCTACAGAAGAATATTGTGCTTACCCATTAGAAGATAATTTGTTTGAATGGCATTTCACAGTAAGAGGACCCCCAGACACTGAATTTGATGGAGGAATATTTCATGGAAGAATAATGATGCCAACAGAATATCCAATGAAACCCCCCAATATAATATTTTTTACGGTTGGTGGTATTACTGTAATATTGACTTCCCCTCCACCTCCTAAATAAATTAAAAATAATATAATAAAAATTATAAGCTAGACAAAATAGTTCTGAAAAGACAATTTGTTAAAGACTACAGTAAAATTTTAAAAATATATATAAATATTTTTTTTTATTTTATTTTCATTGGTAATATATATAACCTATATTTTTATAGGGATAGATTGTAGTACCATATGAGTTGTGTAATTCCCATGTGTGGCAAATGGAGTTTCCTTTCCACTCCATTGTACGATAGCTCATCTAATTTGCTCCTTCCTCATTGACACATAAAAGTATATAAAATACACTTTTGATCTAAGAATGGGAGGTCTTATAGGTATTTCTAGTAAGCACTTCCTCGACCTCTCTCATCACCTAACACAGATTTGACACTCACATTTTTAAGCACACTCTCTTTTAGCAATATGGCTCTCTTTCTTATCTAATACTAAACTCATCTGTAATGTTTTTTCTTTTTATCCTAATTCTGCCGTAAGCTAAAATATCTTTAATTAATTATCTAAACTCCAAAATAAAACATTTTCTTACTTTTCCTTTCTCTGAAATTATCATTTTGGGTTACTTCGTTGTTTTCCATTGCCAGTGGCTTTCTTTCAGTCCTTGTTTGGTAAATTTTACTAACCATTTTTCTAATGTTAACTTTATAGTTAGTAGTTAGTGTAGCTCCTTATTCATACCCTTAATCATATTAAGAAATGAACCCAGCATACTAGATTTCATCTTAATTTCACCCTTTTGCTTTATACTGTTAAACTCTGTCTTCCTCTTGCTTTCTGTCATTGCTTTGACATTTCTGTATCCAGTATATTTAAATCTTTGACTGGATTGGCCAATGTTTTTTTTCAAGTATACATTTCTTACACTTTAGCACATCAAACCAATCAATGTAGTGGTAGTTCTTCAAATTCTTTTAAGTGTATGTATGTGTGTTTCAGTGGAAATGATTCCTCAGATGTGATGTATAATCCATTTTTTCTTCAAAGTATACTTTTTTGTCTTGGTTAACTCTGCTCTTATTCATGATTTTCATAGCAGTGATACTGCCTTTGTAAGTTACTGTCGTCTTAACTAAAGAAATCCTCATTACTATTTATCCAAAAACTATTCAAAATCAGTTCTCCAACATATTAAAGACATTTTTTTCCAATGAAAATGCAATCTTTCGTTTTTCTTTTGATCCCTTCCTTTCTGGCACTGCTAGAAATTCCATCTGTAATTTTACCTCTTATTTCCTCTGACGGCTTTTCAGCTTTCTTACCTTTTGCTAAAGGAAAACTTTTTCCTTACTACAATGACACTCCTTGGCTTAGGCAAACCTTGGTATAAAATTAGTAAATATTTATCAATATTGCAACAATTGCTTCAGATACTCACGAATTTTTTAGAAATTTGTTCCATTTTTTATTTACAGTTTGACTAAATTTTGTATTTTAATTGTACTTAACTATACATGATTCGTCAGAGTAGTCATCTAAAAAGAATAATATAGTTGCCAGTCTTTAATTTGAAGCCATATTGGCGATTTATATTAATCATTTTTATAAGCTTTAATTAGCTTCCTAAATCCTCCTTTTCTGTTGAATATTGTATAGATGTAAGTAAGAATGGGATATAGATGTAAGTTAATGTGGAATCAGCACAAGAATAAAACTGTATCCAGACCTCAAAAGTCAATGAAGATATAAACGAACTTTGTCATTTTTACTCTGGAAGGGAAGATAATTACAATATTTTTTAGAAGACTTGTATGTCTTCCACAGTAAATACTTTCAATTTCTGGTTCATTTTCAGCCAAATGGAAGATTTGAAACAAATAAGAAAATATGTCTTAGTATTTCCGGACATCACCCTGAAATGTGGCAACCATCTTGGAGTATCAGAACTGCACTTCTGGCTATAATTGGTTTTATGCCAACTCCTGCAAATGGTACAATTGGGTCTTTAGACTATACTGCTGAAGAAAGGGCTATTTTAGCAAAAAGGTGAGTTGTACTAATATATATATATATATATATATATATATATATATATATATATATATATATATATATATATATATATATATATATATATATATATATATTATATATATATATAACGAAACAGAAGAAAAAGACTTTCAAATGGAGATTTTGTCTTTTGGGAATGCTTCACTAAAATGCCTCACAGGTCATCATCTAATGAAAATGATCAAATAGAAATAACTATGAAGTGTTCAAATATTCTTTGTAAGAAAGAACTTACGCAGAGTATAAATAGCAAACAAAGCATTGTAATTGTAATTAATTTAAAAAGGAAAAAATTTATAAAAAAAATTCTTAATGATCTCTAGAATTACTTTTCCCTTGCACTTATAGAAAGAAATTCAAGAAAAGATAATACACCAGATGACTGTATTTGTGGTGGAAAGACAATGTATAAATGTTGAAAAAGTTCTCTTCCTAACCTAGAAAAAAAGAACATTTGTGTGCTCCTTGTTCAAATGTTTTAAGTGAAAGAATATTTAGCCGGTCAGGAAACATTTACACTGAGGAAAATTTTTTTTTGAATTTTCCCGAATTGTTAGATAAGCTACTTTTCCTTCATGATTAACAAGTACTTCATTTTTAGCACTAAATGACCAATAATGAAGTATATATATATATATATATATATATATATATATATATATATATATATATAATATATATATATAATATATATATATATATATATATATATATATATATATATATATATATATATATATATATATATATATATATATATATATATATATATATATAGAAAATAGTATTATATATATTCATTATATAGGAATCGTAGAGCATGCGTGAAAGTAAACAGAATGGAGACTGAGTTTTTTTTAATAAAAATAATGGTCAAAGACAGGGTTGTGTAACGTCTCCTGGGTTATTTAATTTATTCATTAACAAAGTGATGAGAAAAATGGATAGGGTAAGGAAAGGGGTGAGAATGAGGGAGCAACATGGTATGTGAGATGCAAATGTGCTGATGTATGCAGATGATGATGTTCTTTTGGTTGAGACACAGGAGAATTTGATAGTATTGGTGGATAAGTTTGAAACAGAAATTAATGGCAGCATTCCCTTTTAAGACATACACATCAAACGGACCTACTCTAAACTTGACTTCACCTATTCACAGTAAGCCAAACCATTCATTTGACTATTTTCAATATTTTTCAAACCATACAATATCTAAAAAAAAAAAAAAAAATCCGTAATGTGAAGCATGTTCCTCCGTGTCTACCGTTTTTGCTCACCTCAATTTTTGAACAATGATCTAACTTTTTTAAAAAGTAATTTCAAAAAGTTAGGTTATAAAGAAAATTTAATTTCGAATGTAAAATTCAAAGCTCGGAAAAGATTATATAATTCTAATGCTAGAAGCAACTTTTCAACTGATAATATACTTAATAAGGCTGCCAACCATTGTAAATTTAAATTTAAAATCTCTCTACAAAAAATATTGACATAGTTTATGGCAACAATAACAATATTAAAAAATTATTTTCTCATGGTAGAGGTGTAGATGATAACAAAACTAATGCCAGGGCTGTTTACGTAGTTCCTTGTAGAGATTGTTCAGAGTGCTATATTGGTGAGACTGTTGATTTTTCATGACGAATGTATCATTATGATTATGACCTAAGATTGGGCAATGAGCATAGTGCAATATATCAACATAGATATGAAAACAACCATAAAATTTTTATTACAGATGCTAGGGTGATTTATTTATTTATTTATTTTTTATATATTTATTATTTCATTCATAACTCAAAAACACTTAATAACAATAAAGTAAGTCAGGATGGTGACGATTTTGTACTAAACAGTTTAAGATTAAAAAAAAAACTTAAAAAATTATTAGATTGCGTTAAAGAAACATGATTTTGAGTATGTAATTTTATATAGATTGTTGTAATATTTTTTTTTTTTGCCCAGTAAATGTTGTCGGTGAGTACTTGTCATTTTATTCTGACGCTTCCTCTCATTGTTTTGATCACTTTCCTTTTCCGTTTTAACTTTACCTTTTAACTCATTTAACTTTGGCTTAAAAAGGGACGTTAGTCCGAAAATGTTTGCCAATATATTTTATATTACTACTGGATTATTTATAATATATATATATATATATATATATATATATATATATATATATATATATATATATATATATATATATATATATATATATATATATATATATATATATATATATATATATATATAGGTCTGTAGATTTTGAATGCCCTGAATGTGGGCGAGTGGCGGATCTTGTGAAAGAGAGGACAGGAGCAAATGAAGAATTACAGAAAGAAGCAAAGGCTGTGTCATCTCAGATGGTTGTAACAGGCAAAGAAAATATACCAGTAAGTTTTCCTTGTAAAATACCGATTATTTTATTATTATTATTATTATTATTATTATTATTATTATTATTATTATTATTATTATTATTATTATTATTATTATTATTATTGTTGTTGTTGTTATTAAATTTTGAAGTATTAATTGGGATAATTGTTTTTAACTTGCAAGAAATTGTCAGGATAATGGCGTTTGCGAATTTACCAAGAAAATTAACTTCTTATATTAATCCTGTTATTATTAATTAATGATGGTTGATATTATTGCAGTTATAAAAGAAGAACTAAAATATTGAACAAAGTAGAATTTATATTAAATGTAAAGCAATGAAGAATGTATAAACAAGTTGTTAATCTTTCGTTGTTGTGTAAAGTGGGAGCATAAAACATCTTTCTAGTTTTATATATTTTGAAGGGCTCTTTTTTGATGTTATGAACAGTAAATTTACAGTAATATAAAACCAAAGCGAGAACTATGGAAAAATAAGTAAGAAACATAGTGTCTTAACAAATTTTATATTAATAGGCTGTTAGTGAAATGTGGGAGATAAAGAGGAAGGTATTTTATTAATTTTTTATATGAAATTGAGTGAAAATATGTGAGAAAGTTTTGAGAGGAGATGCGATAAGAAAGTTCAATAATTTATTAACGGAATGTGGGTTTTGATGATAGTAAATAGAAAATTGTGATTGAAAGATAAGAAGAATGAGCATTATTTATACAGACTCTACTAGATTCAAGTGGAAAGTAGTCAATTGAAGATTTTTAAAGGTGTATTTAATGTAGAAGGTTTTTAGAAAATGTTGTTAAAAATATACCATAAATGTTTTAGCTTATGGTATTTGTAATCTCTTATTTTGTTATTCATTTATCATAAGAATCTGCTTCATATTCTGTTAACTTTTTCTGTTTTTTTTAGTGTTTTAACGTTTTTAGTGACCATTTATTCATCATTTCTCAATTCCCTTCTCGCCATAGATAAATTCTGTTCATTTGTTAAATTAGATAAAGTATGTTTTCTAGCGAAAACATAATTGAATTGGTAAATATTCAAATCTGTTCATGAAACCAATATGCATATGTGGCTTACTGTCCACCGTGCTGATAACCTTTTAGAAATTTTATTCCAATTTTTAATTTCAACATATTTTGCAACTGAATCTTATATGAACAAAAATCACAAATCTTTGCATACTGTAACTTCGCATCCCATTATCTTGTTTTTTTTTTTTTTTCACTTTTCCCAATTTTTTTTTTTTTAAATGATTATTATTTTATTGAATAAAGTTTTCTGACAATCCTTTACTCAATTTATATCTTATTTATATATTGTACAGCTAATAATTCATCATGTGTTATTCATCAGCCTACCTAAAGTTGTCTCCTATCTCTGGTCTAATGTGCTGTTTTTTTTGCTTCTGTTACTTTGATTTTTGGCTTTGCTACCACTGAAAAGTACAAACACAATGGAACATAGTCCAAACAGCAAACTCAGTAAAAATCTCATCTTTCTCCTTGTATACCTAACCTTTTGATATCTGGCTCATATTTAGTGACTCTCCAAAAAAAAACAAAAAAAAACTACAGCATCTAGATATGTTCTAAATAATTTATGTAGGTTATGACTCCTCTAAACAATATCCGTTAATAACAAAATCTCTCAATGATAGATTTTCTTCACATTCTTTGGTTGAGGATTGAAATTGAAAGGTGATCTAATGAAAATTTGTTTGATTTTTAAGAAATTTTGAAAGTAGAATTGAACAATTTAAAATATTTTTGTTTCATTTAGTTTTTTATATATTTGGTCTCTGGGCACCCCATAACTAATTTGTATAGCCAGTACAATGATATGTAAAAATGCCCTTAATAAAATTTATGTAATTTGTCCCATGTAGCTTCTTCACAGTAATTTCTTTAAAATTAAATTAAATTTAAATTTTTACATAAATTTTGAATCCCTGAGATATATGTAAAAAAAATATGTATTGAAAGTTTTGATTTTTAAGTATTAGTTATAGGTGTTATCAACATGAAACTCTTTATATAAACATTTAAGTGCTACAGATTTTTTTTTTTTCAAGATTGAATCGCCCATTATTGAAAAATTCAAATTGGAACCAAATGTCAAAAGGTTTGGTGTACAGAATACTTTAAATTGATATTTTGTAATTCAGCATTATTATAAAATATGTACCAAAAATGATGAGAAAATTTTAATTTTGAAAGTTTTTTTTTAGGTTAATATTAAATCCGTCCTGTAAGTCAATGTTTATTAGCAGCCTCTTTTCAGAGAACTGGACAGTCATTATATTATTATTATTATTATTATTATTATTATTATTATTATTATTATTATTATTATTATTATTATTATTATTAAAATAAAATTTAAAACCTGTAATCGTACAATCTCTGAGTAAAGTTTGAGAATTTAGAAGAATAAGTTTAATGTATTTTTCATGAATAATACTTTCTGAAATACAAAATTTTCCACCTTGTGCCAAAAACTCTTACCATTCTACGTATAAATTCATTTGTTCTGTTTATATATATATCCTAATTTACTGATTATCCTAAATTCTTTGACTATCTAAACTCCAAAACAGAGAACATTCTCTCTTCTATCTATGAAATTCTCATATTAGGTTATTTCAGTGTTCACCGCCGCCAATGGCATTCTTGTAGTTTTCATGATACAGCAGGTGAACGTGCCTTTCAATTCTCCATCCAAAGCAGCCTTGAGTATTGGGTGCAGTTCCCTACTAGTATCCCTTATCGTCTTGGAGATAAACCGAACATTCTAGACCTTTATTTTAAACTTCTAAAAATTTTCCTTATACGTCAAAATCTATCCTTATATGGGTTCTTCCAATCGAATTCTTATCTCTGTATCTTTTGTTTTCAAGTCTTACGCAAGAAAGACTCCCGTGTATTTCGAGGAAACGTTTTTAACATTTCGGTGCCGAACGGACTTTCGGTCGTACTTCTTTGATTTCCTGTGGAATGATTATCGCTTCCGTGCAGAGCTCGTTACCGAGGTGATGGAGACTACATTCTGTGATCTTTCCCTTCTATTAAACCTTACAAATCTTGGTTTAACTGCTTATTCTTGTGCTATTTGCCGCAGTCATGCTGCATTCAGGAATTACCGACGTTTTCAAACTTCAGAAAATCGTGCAAAAATTTGTACTTCTTTGTAACACCAAAACTCATTTCTCATTACAAAATGCAATCATTTTTATGGCTCCTCTTCCTCTCTTTCAGGCAGTTTGCAAACAATGTCAACTCATACTTTGCCTCTTCCTCTTTCTCTCCACTAGTATTTTCTTTCAGCACAATTGCCGTTTTACCTTCTTTAAAAATTGAACTTTTTGCTGAGACTTTTGCCACTAATTCAACTATAGATGATTTTTGAGCTATACCTCCTCCTTCAGCCCTCTCCCCTCCAACTCATTTATGCCTAAAATTGTAATTTCTTCTAAAAAAGTCCATTTCTGCTTTCTCTTAGCTTTACACTAAGAATACGTACGATACCGATGGTATCCCTCCTGTGGTTTTCAAAATTTGTGCTTTTTAGCTTGCACCCTGCTTTGGCAAAATATTTCGACTCTCTTTCTACTTCAACCTTCCCTTATCGCTGGAAACGTGCTCTCATTCAGCATGACTGAAAAAAGGGGACCTCTCCAACCCTTCAGCTACCATCCCATTTCTTCAACCTCCGTTTTTTCTAAAGTTTCTTGTTAAGTGTTGGAAAGATCTCAAATCTTCTAATTTTATCTCTGATCGATAGTATATCTTTCGTAAAAAAAAGTTCTTCTGGTGATTTTCTTTACCATCTCTCTTACTCTTGATCCTCCTCTCTTCGGCATTTCGGTGAATCTTTTGGTGTCGCGCTAGACATCGAAAGCCTCCGATAGAGTGTTGCACAAATCTTTGATTTTTAAACTTCCCTCTTTCGGAATTTATCCTCTCTTGATTTTCTTTCTAGTCGTTCTGTAGCAGCTGACAGTTCTTCCTTTAAATCTATTAATAGTGGTGGTCCTTAGGGATCTGTCCTAACTGCAACTCTTTTTCTAGTTTTCATTAAAGACCTCAATTACTTAATTACGTATCCACTTCTATGCTAATGGCTCTACCCTTCATTACTCCTTCCAATTTGAAAGTCGCCAATCTCAACGTCAGTTAATTAACTCAAGAATGGTGAGCTTGGAGCAACTGACCTCCGATCTTTCTCGTATTTCAATCTGGGGTAGAGAAAATAAAGGTTGTTTTCAATGTCTCAAAAATTCAATTCTTCCATCTATCTACTTGACACAACCTTCCATTCAACTATGACATTTTCGAAAACTCACAACTTTAACCTTCGTCCGTCCTTAATTTTTTTTGTCTTTCTTCTTTTGTTATCTTTCTTAGAAGGAACACATTACATCTCTTTCTAAACAAGCTTCCAAGAGGTTGGGTGTTCTTAGGCGCATTCGTAGTTTTTTCACATCACCCGAGTTGCTTGCTCTTTATAGGGGTGTTGTTCGCCCCTTTATGAAGTATGCGTCACACATCTGGGATGGTCCATTCATACAGCTTTCCTTGAGAAGGTGGAGCCTGGGGCTTTTAGTCTTAACTTACGCCCACTAATTCTTCCAGTCGAATTTTTGTCATTCTCCCTATACTTTCTCTAATACAACGAACACTGCTCTTCTGAACACACTCGTCGCATACCTCCTCCACTGAGAAGGACTCGAGCTGCACGCTTTTCTAAACAGTTTACCTTTCTCTGTCCAACTCTCTAACAACAGATCTAAAGGTATGCTTAATTTTACATGAATTCAACTGGTAAAATCTGGTACATACTCCCTTTATCTATCCTTATCTATTCACACATATATATTATGTGTGCAAGTCAAACTTCCTTTGAATTGCACACTTTTAACTGCTGTGTATCGAGACATGTTGGCTATTAACTTATGATTCTGTCTACCCTCCAACTCTTGTGGAATTTGACCACGTTTCCTGTATTCCCCAACTCTTATGGAATTTGGTACTGTTCTGGCCTTTGTCCGCCAGAGGATATATATATATATATATATATATATATATATATATATATATATATATATATATATATATATATATATATATATATATATATATATATATATATATATATATATATATATATATATATATATATATATATATATATATATATATATATCCTCCTGTGGTTCTCAAAACTTGTGCTTCCGAGCTTGCACCCTGCCTGGTAAACTGTTTGGTCTATGTCTTTCTACTTCAACCTTCCCTTCTTGCTGGAAACGTGCACTCATTCAGTATGTGCCGAAGAGGTGGGACCCATTTCAACCCTCTAACTACCGTCCAATTTCTTGAACCTCCGTTCTCTCTAAAGTTTTCGAATCTATTCTTAACAGGAAGATTTGTAAACATCTCAATTCTTCTAATCTTATCTCTGATCGCCAGTGTGGCTTTTGTAAGAAACGTTCTACTGGTGATCTTCTTTCCCTTCTCTCTGACTCTTTGTCCTCCGCTCTTCGGCATTTCGATGAATCTTTTTGCTGTCAAACTGGGCATATCGAAAGCTTTCGAAAGAGTTTGGCACAAAACTTTAATTTCCAAACTTCCCTATTTCGGAATCTATCCTTCTCTTTGTGGCCTTCTCTCTGATTTCCTTTCTGGTCGTTCTATAGCATCTGTTGTAGTCGGCCACCGTTCAACCTATAAATCTATTAATAGTGGTGTTCCTCAAAGACCTGTTCTATCCCAAACACTTTTTCTGCTTTTCATTAATGACCATCTCTCTGTTGCTTCATCTCTTATCCATTCCTATGCTGATGACTCTTTTCCATTTGAAAGGCGACTCTCCCAACAACAGTTAATAAATGCAAGAAGGGTGGCCTTGGAGCAATTAAAAACTGATCTATCTCGCATTTCAAGTTGGGGCAGAGAAAACATGGTCGTTTTCAATGTCTCAAAAACTCAATTCCTCAATCTCTCTACTCGACACAATCTTGTACACAACTATGATATCTTCTTCGAAAACACACAACTCAAACCTTCATTTCTCCATAATATTTTTGGTGTTTCTTTTTTTCGAGATCTTTCTTGGAAAGATCACACTATTTCTCTTTCTAAACAAGCTTCTAAGAGGTTGAGTGTTCTGAGGCGCCTACAGTATTTCTTCATTCCACCCCAGTTGCTTGCTCTGTATAAAGGTGTTCGCCCCTGTATGAAATACGCCTCACATATCTGTGTTGGTTTCACTCATTCAGCTGTCCTAGAAAAACTTTTCGTCTTATCAACTCTCCTGCTCTCAATAATTCTCTCCTGTCTCTGCCCCTCGAATTGTGGCGCACTCAACTGGTAAAGTCTGGAACACACTTCCTTCATCTGTTTTCCCAACTTCCTATGACTTATACATCTTCAAACGCCGTGCATCAGGTCATGTCCGCCTTTAATTTGACCAGGTTCCCGACTTTCCCCCCAACTCTGGTGGGATTTTAGTAGGCCACTGGCCTTTGCCCACCAGAGGTGAAATATATATATATATATATATATATATATATATATATATATATATATATATATATATATATATATATATATATATATATATATATATATATATATATATATATATATATATATATATATATATATATAAGAGAAACAGTACTAACAACTCGGTCCTATAATTATTGCCTACTGCTAGTAACAATTCCAGGACCAGCATGGGAGAGCACAACTCGAAGAAGCATGATCTTCTGGAGAGCCCTTTGAGAAAGCGTTTAGAGGTTAGATGGAGGAGGTGTTAGTACCACTGAAAGGATGAAAACCCTACTTGGGAGTTTGAGTAAAACTCAAGGACTGACACTGAAACCAAAGAACCGAAAAACATGGAGATATTCTAGGAGAAGGACTTTTAAGAGCAGATAACGGAATATGTTGGTCCCACTGACAGGGTGAAAATCCTTCCAGAGAGAATATATATATATATATATATATATATATATATATATATATATATATATATATATATATATATATATATATATATATATATATATATATATATATATATATATATATATATATATATATTATATAATTTTTGTTCTTCACAGTTGAAAGTAGTTAAAAAAAACTCGTATCGGTATCTGTTATTTTTTGCCAGTACTGATACCTGAATGGTTTGATACCTATACTTAAAAACATGCCAATACTTACCATACCGATACTTCACTCCATCCCTTATATATATATATATATATATATATATATATATATATATATATATATATATATATATATATATATATATATATATATATATATATATATATATATATATATATATATATATATATATATATATATATATATATATATATATATATATGACTAAAGTGGGGGATGTTGTCTATTTGCCCAGAATTCTCGGTATATTAATATCCTGACGGTGTTCCGGTTTGTTAATGGAAGAATTTGCATTTCCTTTTATTTTATGCATCATTACTTAGTTGAGCATTCAAGCGTGCCAGCTCAATTCTCTCAGTGTTAAAGGATTATACTATTGCGATATGCCTTGAAGAAGCTGTGTTATTTCTTTGGATAGCTTTTGTTTTAAATGTGACGAATATACTATTAAAGCTCAACGAAGAAACATAAGAGATTTTGTAAAGAAAGTTTTTTTCTTTTACTTCAAACTAAAACTTGGGAATCAAGACAATACTTGCCCCTCACCCCATAAACTGTACAGGAAATGGGAAGAAGAACTCCTCAAGTGATACAAAGGTAAAAAACACAGTTTTCATTTTGCCATTCCTTATGATGTAGCGTGAACATCAGAACCACAGTAACGACTACTACTTTTGTTTGGTCGACCTTAAAGGTTTAAATAAATAAAAACAAAAACGAAATAACTTACCCAAACGTTAATTCAGCCTTTCATCTCGTACTTCAGTCAAGTGAAATACCAGTACCAATTACACCATCTAATTTGGATGATATCAGACTGGAGTCAGAAGATGAAGATACAATGTGACAGCAAAAGATTTATTGAGATGTCGAAGAGCGGGGGATCAAGAGTCAGAAAGAAGAGAAAGAAGAATACCAGTGGATTGAGTGACCTCCTTTTTCCTTCCTATTAATTGAATCCGTCAGGGTTCTGTTCTTTCTCCAACTTTATTCTTACTTTTCATCAATGATCTTCTCAGCAGCATTTTCATATGTTATGTTTATGCCCATGACATAACTCCATATTCTACTCATTTCATATCTGCAACTTCTTTTTAATATAGAGTTTCTTCTCAGCTTCATCTTTCCTTTTCTATTCTAGCTTACCTGGATGTGAATTTTCCGGTGTGATCGCCTCAACATTGTTAAATTCAACTCTTTAATTACAACTTCATATCTCCCTCTCAACAACACCCTCCAACTCTCCTATAGATCTCCTTCAACATCTTTCCCATCTTAACTATAAACAACAAAAATCCTTAGTCAGAATATAAACAGTAAATTGTCTTGGAAACCTCCTATCACACCAGTTACTAGGGCGGCCTCAAAGAGCTACTAGTTCTATTCAGCTTGGAAATTTTTTTTCCTTCCCACTAGTTACTCCAGTTATATAAGGGTCTTATTCACTCAAGTATTTAGTACTGTTCTCTCATTTGGGGGAAGGGGGAGGGGGTTCTGTCTCTGTCCGTCTTTTGGGTTGGGTTGCGTTTTAGGTCAGCGACTAATATGATATCCACTACTTTGAAACTCCCTTGGCCCTCTATCTCCGTGACATAACATTGGCACACTCTGTTTTCTATAGGTGCTGCATCATCAGGTGCTTGAGGTAACTGACCTCTCAGATTCCACCACTTTTGCATTTACTTCATATCATTTTACATGAATTTTATACGAATATTGGAAACTCCAGGCTTGTTCTTTGTGGTGCCACCTCCTTTCCATTCACCTTTGTTCTGTGTAACTACCTCCATCATCTTTTTTTCCTGTTACATTTAATATTCCTCCCATTAAAGTCTCCAACAGAACTGAACGGAGAGATATGCGTAAAGCTTGTACTTGTGTTGGTTTCCCTTTATTTTAAATTTCACCCTCCGCCTTGGAACGGGCCCAACTAGTGAGCGCTAGCAAAGTGTTTAAAAAAAAAAAAGACACAAACAAACAAACGACAAACAAACGTAGAACACTTAAACTGTTTAACTATTCTTGTAAAATTTGCAAAACAAAATTTAATAATATTTAATAAACAACAACAAGAATAATTCAAGAATTTTTTGACAAATCTAAGATATGAGGATAAGATGCATTTTGTTTCATTTTCAGGATAAATAATAATCTTTATGATTTTCAGTTTTAAAATTTAATTTGTACTTAAAAGTACTTGCTATTTTACGAGTGCATTTGGTTCAAGTACTTGTACTGGGAAAAAAAAAAAAAATAAATTAAAAATATATATATATATATATATATATATATATATATATATATATATATATATATATATATATATATATATATATATATATATATATATATATATATATATATATATATATATATATATATATATATATATATATATATATATATATATATATATATATATATATATATATATATATATATATATATATTATATATATATATATATATATTTTTTATAGAAAGAAGTACCCGTTGAAAATTCTCCAAATATCGATTT